>CM076409.1:8864046-9091546 GCA_038363315.1 Mugilogobius chulae
CTTTGATATAGGAATTTAAAACTTCATTCACATTCACCTTCAAATACCAGGCTCTACCTGCTGAGGTTTTCAAAGTCCCAGAGCAATAACCACTCATTGAGAGTTAGTATGAAATCGCCTGATACTTTTAGAAATTTTTATTCTAAAGTTAGAGGTTTGAAAGCATGAAGGAGGATGTACATCATGCCTGACTAAGCTTGAATACATTTTTTGAATATAAAGTTATCTGTGTAAATTCTGATCTTAGTGAAAGCTACTTTTTATGTGAAATGAAACAAACTAACAAACTAAACTTGTATTGTGTTTTATATTTTATGAAGCCAATTATCCAATCAAAAACCTGAATATGCCTTCTGTTTAAGGTGTACTATGTAAATTTCCTGCAAAAGACTAGTATGACCTTGTAGAAACATGTTTATTTTGGCTGTGTTCATCATTGTGTGTGTCTATTATGAACACATTATTCAAATAATGTAAGAGATCTTTGCTAACGACTGAGCTGAGAAGCACATTAGTGGATCTCCCTCCAACTCCACTTTGCTTATCACTTTATGCAAATACCTACATTTTCTCATTATTGCATATTTGGCTAGGCCCACTACATGACAATAGTGAGGGTCATATGCCAGTCAATGCCACCGGGGGTTGACTAATGGGAAGGTTCGCAGGGAACAGAACAAAACGTGCTGACCAATTACGCTAACAAATGGACAGGGCCTGTGGTAATGGCTGGGGTAATTTGAACATCAGGAGGAGACTCCAGCGGAGAGACAGGGAGCCATTTGGTGTCATTACTGTGGTCTGAGGAGAGGAGAGGTGGAAGGCAGAACAGGTCGCTCGTTAATCCTCACCTCCTAACAGCAGAGGAGAACCAACCCCATCTCATCTCTAATAAAAGGGGAACAAAGTTGAATAGCTGGCATACACAGAGGGGTTGCCAAAGTGCCCGAGTTTTTTTTATTTTTTATTGAGGCTAAAGCTTAGAGTGCAAAATTACCACACAAGAGAGTCTTTGATCACTTTATACAATTTACTTAAACACTTGTACTAAAGAGATAGAGCCTATAGTTTACAAAGTATTCAATTTGTAAGTCGAGTCATTTTTCATCACCAGTTTTTCAGGTAGAAATGACAAAAATAAAATACTTATATTTTATTTCTGTAAGAATCTTGATTACAATATTCAGACAAACTGCAACATTGCATCAGAAAAATGCTAAAAATGTGCCAGTAAACGTCTTAGTGGAGGTTCAAATCTAGTACAAAAACCTGAATGAACAATGATATTAAAGGGACTGTACCTGATTTTTGCATCCATAAAAATGTAAACAAACAGAAATATTTAATTTTAAACTTCTTACTTCAGTCTACATGATTTACTCACTTAGTGAATGCATTATGAGCTTCAGAATTGTTCATCATAAGGTATTATAATGTTTTTTTCACAGCTGTTAGCAGCAGGGTGAGTCTGTATGCTAACAACAGTTAGCCACAATGCTACAAACAAAAACAGAAAAAGTTGGACACAAATGTGATTTTAGTAGACATAGACAGGATTTGCGAACTAATTTCCACCTGAATAGATACATTAACAAAATATCTGTGATAGGCGGAAATTGTTTTGAAGTTATATTGTTGCATAAAAGTCAAGTATAGTCCCTTTAAATTAACACAAAAAAGCAGAAACATCACTTTAGGCTCTTGTTTGGGAAATTACAAGTTTCTATCTCTTATTGGGAACATTTTCTTAGTTATAACTATGATATATTTCAACAAAGTAATTTTCCACATCTCTAAAATAACAACTTAACGTTACACTTTGACCCCAACTCTATTTTCAAACAATGATGAATAAATTCAAAAATTCAAAAGTTAGTCACAGCTGTAACTTTCCATTCTTAATATAGAGTTGGATGCATAGGGAAAAAACAGCCTTAGATAGTATAACCAGTTTCTCTCTACAGTATCTGTCCTGTACTGTGAACACGCTTTGCTATAACTTGTCGTTAAATTTTCCTCCGTTGACTTTTACTGTCTGCACATCAGTCAAACCCTGTGACAGTCTGTATGTGGATTTTAAGTGGGGAACAAGAAGGATGTCCTGCCCCTCTCTCATGTGGTGCAAGGGTCCACTGGACTTGATCATCTCCATGACCAAGAGAAAAAGTAATTCCTTTCCCCAGGGCCGTTTTGCACACATTATCCCTGACAGGTTCATTACAGCAACGCAATGAAGAGCAGGCTCAGGCGATCGGGCTTAAGGACATGCAAATAAAGAAGAAGGGTTGCTTGGTAAATCTAAATTGTCAATGAACAACCTTGTAAACTACTCTTTGCTGTTGTGAGGCCAGGCAGTGCATGCCTAAATATTTTTCCTTTACAGCATAAGTATCACAAGTACCTTTGAGAAGGATGCTAACATTTTGGAATGTATAGGTATTTTCTATTACTATCTTAAATAAATTTACGACAAATGGAATAAGTTCAACAGTTTCAACTTGTAACTTTTTGCATGTTTTTACTTCACACGCACTCATAATACTTAAAAAGACAAATACAGTATGATGCATTATTTGCATTGTTCTCATAATTCAAACATGCCTCTGAGCGCTACCACTTGGGAATCTCATACACAAGAAACAATAAAAAAGTACATGCGACAATCCTGTGTTTCCCACATCTGAAATTGAGTTAGGGCTACAAAGGAAATCAATGCAATCAAATCAATCTAGACTGATATGCTAATGCTGCAGAAATGTTCAAAACGAGAACTTAAACACAGAGCAGAAGATCTTAGAGATTTGACATCACAGATTGGGACATTTAGAGCAGTGCTTTCTGAGGTTCAGAGGGGAACAAAACATTTCTCTCACAGACAAAATATTAGCTGTGTTTTTATTGAGGAAGGACTAAAAACTTAAAAAGTAAAATTTTCAAAATATGTGCCCATTAAATTGGGACTGTGACAGCATAAACTGTGTAAACTTGGTTTAGACACAACTAACCCATTAAGTAGGTAAGGTGGAAAAAACAGCTACAATAGGACTGAACTGGGCTGAAACGCACCCCAAATGAGCTTGACAAAGCATCTATTTGAACTGGACATTTCTAGTGAAAAGTTGCAGTGGCAGCTTTGATAGCATCAGACAATCAGTGCTATGTAATCCACAAAGACCGAAAGCAGCTTAGCCCAGTCTTAAAGGGTCACAACAATGAACCAGAATCACACCTACCCTCATCCTCCCATTTCGGATGGCTGATCCGTCTTCTGCCAACCGCAGCACAAACAAATCCATTTTATATTCCCGTCCACCACGAATACTGAAGCCAAACCCTTTTACACTTTTCTCCAGCTCCACCGTGAAGAAATCAAAGTCCTGTGTGAGCTAAAGAAAGGAGAGAGCTGATTAAGTTACATATCAGACATTCTTTGAATTTTCTTACACCTGTATCAAAGAAAAAGCAATTCACAATATTATGTGCATAATAATGTAATGCAATATTGAATAAATGGGTAAAAAATAATGCATGATTATGATTAACATCACATAAAACATTTTGCATCAACACTTGTTAATTACAGATTCTATATGTTGAAATTTAGTGAATCGTAAATATAAAAGTTGGGGTAGCTAACTTTTTACTTCTAAATTAGTAAACTTTGTGTTTTCCACCAAAACCTATATGATAATTGTAGCACATAATGAAAAAATTAGACCAGTGAATACTGTCAGAATTGAATAATAAAGATTTTTAGTTCTCATCAGGAGCTGAATGCAGCTCTGATTGGCTGAGCTTGGGTGGTCCTCTCCAGTTTCACTTTGTTGTTCATAAATAGAAAATGAGTGCATGAATACATAAGGATATTAACCATGTGTCGAATGTTTAATGAGAGAAGTTGTTAGATTTAAAACCTAAATTGTGTTTGCAGTGTGAAAATAAGCTACCCCACCTTTAATAGAATGCCAAGAAAAGTGCTAATGTGTTTTTACATTAAAATTAAGGTAAACTGGTGCTAAAAGCTGGACTTGATCAGGACTCAATATGGATTTGATAAGAACCAAAGCTAATTTAAACCAGCTGAAACCATGACCCATCAGACAAATAACCTTTATGAACAAATTTGATGAATTACTTGCATTGTTCTTGTCTTTTCTTTGACAATTTATGTATTCAAATGTTATAAAGCACACAGTCACGTGTTTCCCAGGAATCAGGAATTAAGGTAGAGCTCCATCCACTGGCTGCAAAGATTATATAGGGGACTTAATAGACTGATCTTGCCTATATGCTACTGTAACACCGTAAACATAAAAAAGGAAACTCCAATGATATCCATGACATAGCAAATCTGACATTCAGAACAGTCTTTTCTGAAACTCAGAATAGTATTTCACAAACAGCTGTGTTTTTGATGATTAAGCAATGTGAGAACATTAATAAAAATTAAAAATGTAAATTTGTGCATAGTTTATAGCTATTGCACATGATTACAGAAACTTATGTTGTACCTTTTTTGTACTTATAATTTTCATCTTTTCACTTGTAAGTCACAGTGCTTATCTCACCTGCACTGGAGGCATGCGGTAATCCGGCATGGCGTACTGTCTGTAGTCGAGGAGCGGAGGGTGCCTGTACTCCAGAGTCGGAGGCTGCCTGTAGTCGGCCACTGGGGGGTGTCGGTAGTCCACAGGGGGCTGCCGATAGTCTGTGAACGGAGGCTGTCGAATGTCTGGTTTGACATCCTGCCTTGCTTTCACCTCCGATCTGTAACTGAAGTAGCAAACGAGACCTTTATGCCTTCGGATAAAAAATGACTCTTTACTGTCTAAATGCATTCATCTTGGCTGCTAGAGAGAAGAGAGTATCATGACCCAGATAAATGACAAATTGGGGCTTAATACATAATTAACAAGCAGCTTTAAAGGGTAAATATGATGCATTACTTATAGTTTTTTGTCTTTTAAACATACTTACGAGGATGTTTAGTTTGACATTAAATGCATTAGAACTAAAAAAAAATAATAATACAAAAAATGTGGGAGATAAAGCACACATGACAGTCATATGTTTTCCATATCAAGAAATGAGTTACCCCAGGCTCAGAGTGCCCTTAATCCTGCTCTGGTCCTGTGTTGATGCAGTTCTCATGCGGAGGACAACTCACATTTAGTCCAGGGCTTCTTTGGTGCTGCTGCTATCACAGACTTTGATCTTTATTTCCGAGACAAGAAAAAGGTCTGCGAAGCGTTTTGGCGACCCGATAAAAGTTCCTTCAAGTGGAAAAAATTGGAAGCTCCAGAGCACCTTTGTGAGGAGCATCGGATGGCACAGTGTGCCGTGTGAGTGCCTTTCATACGTTTAAAAAAACAGAAAGTCTGTGGTAACTGCATTCGCGCGCGACCGGACAGCAACAAATGCAGTCTGAGCCCAGGGTTAGAGCTCTATCTACTGTCTGCAAAGGAAATTACACAGGGGAAAGAACCAGACAGATGTTGTCTGATATTAACATGGCCAGCCAAACGGTTTCTCTCAATATTTGTGAATTCACAAACTTGAGCTACCATTTGGGCCTCCACCAGCTCTAAACTAGTGGTTTAACAGCCCAATAACATTGCAGCAGGAGTGGGGGGGGGGGGGGGGGGGCTGCCATCAAAACAAAGATTCTGTTTTAGCAGAAACAGAGTATTTCCTTTTTGAAAGAAGAGCAGAGAGATGCAAGTGTGACAGTTGTTGTTCTATCCCATCACACATTAGATACACTATTACAACTCGTTGCTGTGATTGGTTAAACACAAACCAAGGTAGGCACCAAGTCAGCTCTAAGTATTTCATTAAACATCGGGAGTGAATCTAAAGATCCATTGTAACTTTTTACAAATTAACTCCATCTAAGCTGCAGTGAGAACTGACACATGCTCCAAATGCCCAGAAAATACATTCAATAACCATAAGATATATATATTTTGGATAGCACTGTAACTTAAATACACCTTTAGTTGTAGTAGTATTAATACTATTAATAACTTTAGTAGTAGTAGTGATATTTGTAGTTGTAGAGGTTTAAGTTATGGTACACAACAAGTGTAAAGTTTAATGAAAGTTTTGGATTGGAGTAAATGTGTAGTGTTTTCCCTGCAGAGGGATAAGAGAATAGTCTATAAAATGCTTCACTGCATCAGAAAATGGAGACAGCGGAAAGAGTACCAGCAGCAGTGTGAGGGAAATAAGCTGCAGAGATGAGGCGGCCCTTAAATCCGTAATGCCTTGTACCCACCTGCCCTCATGGGGGTAGCTCTGCGGCGGCGGGGCAGGTCTTATGGGACTCTGATGGGGCAGCGAAGTGGACTGGTTGACATTTTCTGACCCTGTGGTAGGTTGAGTGGTCGGGTTAGCAGTAGCATTGGGTAATGTTGTGGGGCTGTGTTGTTGGGCCAGCGGACTCTCCTTCTCCGAGCTGGGGGCAGAGGGGGGGTTGCTGATCTCTGCGAGCCAGACAAAAAGACAGGAAATTGAATCACAAATGCCATTAACCTTTATTAAGGAGGTCAGATCTTGAGTGTATTTTTTAACTTTACAAGGACTTTGACCCAAGGTTATTTCATGAATTTATGGATGATTCATATTGTGATAGCAGAATTCAAGGTCCAGAAGATATGAACTAAACCATGACCAGGTCAGTGGCTTCTTTAATTGTTGTGTTGTAATAGACAAGGGACTGGAAACTAAAACTAATTAAGTCCTCTGAGTTATTATAAATTCTGAAACATTTTATAATAATACATCAAGGAGTCTAGGTGTATGTCATTTTGCAAGACTTAATTTCCACATCTAATTTAAAAACATTAATTTGCTGGGGACAATAATGTGTGACAACAGACATTTCTCAAGTCCCTTTGACGTGTTCATGTATCAGAAAGTATCTAATTATAAATGATGAGCACTTTACAGAACAGTTATTACACACAATAAACTTCAATGATGCTTGTTAGCGGCAGTCCAACATTAAGTAGCTATCTATTAAGTATCTATGTTAAATTGAGGTTGTTATGATAAAGTAATGCTCTTGTCACTGGCGAAACAGTAAGATACTGAGAAGCTCACATTACTCTTTATTACAGGCTAGTCACTATTCAGTGTCTATATAGTTTTCAATACATCACTTTCACATGAAGCCTCCACTCATTTAGAACAAACACAATTTTATGTATGGTGAGGCAGTAAGATATTTCAGAAATAGAGATCAAATGACACATACAGTAGTTTTGTGCATAACTATAATGAATAAATCAATCTGGTAGGATTAACCACAGAATTGTATTGTCAATAAACTAAGCAAGCAACAAACCAATGTCACATATTTAGGTTATAGGATCTTAGAGTGGTGCTGCTGGTCTGAGAAGGTTAAATTAAGTGAAATCTATAAATCAAGTCCCTTGATAAAACATTACATCTAATAACATATGGAAGTTAGCTCCATCAATCACTGTTCCAAGTCTGCCAAGTCTGTGTGCACTCTCTCACCTTCTTGTGGTATGATCCTCAGCGTGACGGTCAGGCCTGCGTCCTTGATCAGTTTGACGATTTCTGCGTGGGGCATGTTCACAATCGACTGAGAGTTTACCGCCAGAATCCGGTCTCCCACCTTCAGCTTCCCACTGCGGTCTGCCGGGCTGCCCTCGATGATGCGGCCAATTTTGTGCGGCACAGCTGTGGAGATCGAACGCACCACTCAGCAGGTGGAAACACAATAAAAAGAAGCAGTTGATGAGGTTTGTCTTTGCTCACTGACTATTTCTCCGTCTGTATCGTTTTGCTGCTCACTCCAGGCTTATGTAAGACTTCCAGGTTTTTTCATGCATGTGTGGGCGAATTGCTGATGCTTACAGTCGCACACCAGAGATGTTTGTGAGTGACATGCTGTGGGAGGGCATGTATAATTGAGGAGATAAAATAAGAGGTGCTTCACTTCGAATTGAGCTATGGCCTCTTCTTTCGCTTAATTCTACCTCCTGTTGAGACACTTGTAGATTACCTGCTAGTTTACACGTGCGCAGCGCTATCAAACTCGACAAAGCGGTTGTAATTGGATCTACCATGATTGAAAACTAAATTTCTTATGTTAGCATTTGCCATCTGTACTACTCTAACGCCACAAACCTAAATTTGTAGTATTAGTTGTAGCTTTTTTTTCCCCCCAACAAACCAAGAATAACATTGTAACTGCGACAGGTGAAGTTATAAGTGGGATATGTGACAGACAGTGATTATAAAACGCCCAGGGCTAAACTGACATTGAAGGACACGGGTATAGAATGCTCAAAACTACAGCTGATATGGAGAACTCAATAATGCAGCTAGTTCTAGAAAATTGTCCCAGTGCAGAGCAATTTTTTACTTTTCATTTAACCTTTCATAGGTTTTTGCTTCCGGTTCACAAGCATAATCTCGAATACTTTTTGCATTTTGGCATCACCCTGGACGCCGAATGATCAAACATTTTACAAGAAATTCTAAGAGTGCTTTTCTGGCTTTCAAGTGCACATCTGGGATAGGTTGTTATAAATCTAACAAAGCTATCCCTTATACAAAGATTTTAGTTTGAATTCCTGCCAAGAGATGACATCATGCATTGTCTTTCAGCAATAATTTCCAATTCAAATGCCATTAAAAGATTAAAGCAGAAATCACACCTATTTTGGTAAAAATATTGAACTTATTTTCTTACTGTTGGTGGCTGCAACCTCGGGTCGATTGAGTGAGCTGATGATGACAAATCCAAAGCCCTCGCTCTCCTTTCTGTTGATGATGACGTCGCGCGGAGGTGAGTTTGGGTTGGGCAGCCCATCTGAAGTGGAGCTGAGGCCTGTGGAGGAGTTAGGAGCTGTATGCTGTTGCCGTATGTGAAGTCACTCCGGGGCGAGCTGTGCTGAGTGGACACAGAGCCAGAGCTGCGCCCATTCTCTGTACAAGGCTCACCTGTAACAGGAAGAATATACTTATTCTAGTGCAATTACATTGACTCAAGACACATTTGATGAAGCTATAAACCATAACTCAAGTAATATAAGCAATAGACAATTTCTCCCCAGCAGTTGTTCATGACAAAGGTGCCATTTAATGCCCTGAGAAGATGAACAATTTGAAGCTGACATTTTGAGCTGCCATTGACAATTTAGACAAGCAGAGAAAATATATCACATAGTTCTGTTTTCTCTTATAATAATATATGTGTGCTTTTTAGGCCAATAGTATAGACAGTTCATTTGCTTTACCTTTTGCAAAAGAAAATGCAGTTCTGGATCATTACTAAGAAATGTTATGAATAGTAAAAGCCATTTACAAACTAGGAGTACAGATAATGGGCTGAGTGCATAGTCTGACAGCGCTTACAAGTACTGGTGGGAGTCAGACAATTGAGATAGAAGAAAAAGGAGAACATGAAGCCTTGAATGAGTCAGTTCATAATCTTAGTTGAGCAGAAAATGACAGTGGCAACAAGTGATAAGCTACCATCTGTGGCAGGGGAGTATTAGGTCTTTGTAAATGAAATTTATTTTTCTTGCTAATACCTCTAGTGTATCGTTAAACCCTGATATGTGTAGCCAATGCAATTGTTTACAAAAATGTCCATCTCTATGGCAAATCAATAAGCACAATCAGACGCTTGACTATATATTTATTACTTAAATGTAATGTAACAGTTAGTCAAAAGCTTACCCGCCGGTTGTACTCTTCTCCTGATTACCATATTGACCTGGCCATTGCGTGCGGCACCATGCATCAGGTCAATGACATATCTGTGCGGCTTCCCCATCACTGGGATCCCATCTACAAACAGCAGCTCATCACCAGGTCGTAAGCGGCCATCTACATCAGCTGGACTCTTCTCAATGATTGCCCCAATCAAAATCTGTTACCAAATGCACATTGTTATGGACATTGAAAGGTTCTTGATTGCTTTGCATATTAGGTGTTAGAAGGGCTGCTATTACAGTATATTTACAGCACAATAGCAGCATATTATCAAAACCTCAAGGTTAAATGCTAGCGAAGGTTAAACAGCATGTATTTTGTTAGAGACAGAAAATGACAGGGTTTCCACGCCCATCACCATACGAGCCTTCTCACGTGTCTCTGGACTCACAGGCTGTCCTGCCTCTTCCCCGCCCAGCACTCGAAAACCAAACCCAGATTTCTGCCGCCGTAGGTGCACCTCAATATCCTGGTACTCAACCCCTGAAATGATACAGATTCTTTCAAGAATTATGCTTCCTCAAAGGATGGTACATTATGCACGACCTGGTTGCTGGTTTACCTGAAGAGTCCAATGTATAAACTGGCTTCGACTGGGTGGGCTCTACAAAAAGTCATAAGGAAGAACTAATAAACAAATATTTTTAAATCTTCTGACAATGCACAAAGTTAGAGACAGCCCGAAAAAAAACACAAGGCTCTGAGAACAAGAAAAAAGGCACTAGCTCAGCATTACTGTCACTGCAGAGTTTCAGCATCATCTATAAAAGTGGTGAAGTGCTTACAGCATGTAATACACCCTCCTTATTTACAGTGCTGGGTGAGATGCAGTCACTGATCTGCAATCACGGGCTTTGAACAGCTTCATGATATGCAAAGTAGCAAAACAAGTCAAGCGCAGACATAAGGTGGTAAATGAGAAATTGATTCCAATTGTATCCCTTTTAATGGCACAGAGTGCTCTGCTGGGACCCAGCGAGAGAGATGAGAAAGAAAATCACGGAGTTCATGAGAGAGATGAGGGAGGCCCCTTCCCACAGAAACCCCATACAGTACTGTGTCAGATTTGAAAATATGATGTTATGTTCTTGTGTATCTGTCATCAATCATTTTGCCTGTGTAACTGAAACCCTAATACTATATACTGTATACTATAGTACATGTCTACAATCCCCCCAAAAAACAGCAACAATAGTAACTCCATGTCTACACCAGGGAGATACTGTATGTAGAAATAATTAAACAGCCAATTAGAGCTAACAAGATAGAAAAAAAAATACTGTTTGCAAAAATAGAGTCTTCCTGACAGTCACATCTGTTTGAGCACAATCATCAAGAACACATCTGTTAGAACCAAAGCATTCAGAGAAAATAGCAGCAGCTCCAGTCCTTTGTTTGTTTCAGTCTGGTACTTACGCCTATTCTCATAGATAGACCTGGACTTCTCATAGAGGTCATAGGGTCAGGTTTGGCCAGCACCAGAGCCTCAGATGCTGTCTCGGGCACTGAGCCTCTGTGCAGCTGCAGAGGTGGCAAGAAGGGGGTGCTGTGGGAGATATTAGGGGCTGATAAGCTGGTCTGAGCAGGGCTACTCTGGCCTTGCTGGAACTCCCACTGATCCAGGACCTGTAAAGCACAGCAGCATGAAGGGGTCAAGTCTGCAGTTACAGCCCTCAGTTTAGTGTGTTGAAAAACATGTATACTAAATAACAGGCAGTTAGTGAAGCAAGTTACTGAAGCATTTAGACAACTCAAGATCCTACACCTACCCCCTCTTACGAAAGAGGCTAAAAAGAGGCGGCGTACACAGCAGACTGAAAGACACAGACATGACAAAGCATTCACTCACTCTTAACCCTGTCAATCAAGACATGTTTCACTGTCAAAAAAGATGAAATAAGCTAAAGATTTTACATATGGCTGTACACTGTACATGTACATACATGTAATGTACATGTTATGTATTATTATCTATGTATAGTTTTCAAGCTTAATCCAAGCAGTTGCATATTAAATGTAAATAATGAATTGATTCAAGTTTTGCTAGCACTCAACCTTTGCTCAACAATTGATCTTGCTCGCCAACAATGTTCATATTCTGCTACATTGTTAATTATAGAGGTGATTACAAAAATGTAATGGCATTGAGCCAATTAAGTTTTAAAATTAAATCTCAAAAACATGCTGTCGCTGTGAAAGATGGCAGCAACAGTTTTGATGACACCAGTCAGTCAGAGCGGCAGCCTTGATGTGTCAGATAGAGCTGGCTGCCAAAGTCACGACTCGACATGGAGCAGATTCACAAGATGAGATGCTGACACGTCAAATGACTGAAGAGCTCACCCAGGAGGACACGAGCTGGAGGCTGAAACTGGTTGGAAATTTAATTTAATATACAGTATGTATTTTGCATTCAAACAATCACCAAATCTCTCTCCGCTCAGTGACAGCAGCAGTCTTTATATATCATTCCTCCTTCGAATTTCAGTGGGCGTAAACAGATTAAATAGCCAATCAGGGATGTGCATCGTCCCCATATGAAAACCAACATGGCTGCTAATGACAAAAAAAAATGCATGAACAAATATCAGGTGGAACTGAAAAACATCGCGGATTTCTGCAGAATAAATAGTTGACCATTGATTTTGTACAATTATTTGGTCATCTGTCATTTGGTCTAAATGACAGACGACCAGTGTGCTTCGTTGTTTCATGTGTGTCAGGCAAATAAACTAATAAAATTGATCGGTACGTTATGAAACAAAGGCGGGGGTGTGGTAACTAGATCCACTCTTACAATTTGCTGAAGCGTGGCTATGGATCCCAGGCAAAACTTTGACAGCATCTGTCTGGAAATCTGAATCCTTTGGAGCTTGCATGGATACATTAACAGCTGAAGGTAATTTTTTCATAAAGTCATATTAAACTTAAAGACGTTAGTGTCTATATTGTATCATGACGTTTTCCTGACATCATCCCCTCTAGATAAACTGAAAGACTCCATTAAAGGCAATTATAAGAATATTTGCCTTTTGAAGGGCTTAGCGACTTGATGAAAGGGAATTAGGAACAGCAAGCAAAGTGCTTTAATTAATGCATCACAATTACAAAAATTACTACAGTTAAAAATACAAAAGCAAGGAATACAAAGCATTAGGGGCAGTTTTGCATTGAAGTGGCTACACTGAGAACAATAGGTATTTCATGTGGAGTGGAGTGCATTGTTTGTGATCTGGCATGAGGGTAATAGCTGTACCAATGGGACTGGGTCAGAGGCTGGTCAGAACAGCGCCAAGAGGACGTCCAGCCGTGAAATGGATTACACACAAATGCGCACACAGAGGCACAGAGGGTGAGCGACAGAAGCATTGGTGTGTAGGCAAATACACAGTCTGAGTAAATCTGATCTAAGAGGATGTTTTGGTCACTGTAGCCACTAGGGTTGAATAGACAAAAGTGCAAACAGGACTTGAAACAATGGACTTTAAGAGCCACTTGTGCAAAATGATTGAAATAAAAGGATCTTAAAGTGACATTTGTGTACCTTTCTGAAGATGGAAAATGACCTGCATAATCCCATCCTTGGAACATTCATTATGGAGATAAATACTTTTGTCTATACTGTGCAATAATGTAGCTAACATTTCCATGGAAACGGGCCATAAAAGAGTCAATTTAGGAGAGATACAGTACAATCTTATTCAGATTAAAATAATACATTTTTATCATTTTTTTAGGGCGCACTCAGTTAAGCACAACCAAACCAATCCGAGATGACCCCTATGGCATGACTGGTTTGTCCGGTGTGAGTGCATTACACATGGGACAGAAGAAAAAGCTCATAAACTACATCAAACAACACAGCAGATCAACTGTTACATTCGTTAAACACAAATTAAAGTTGTATCAAATTGCATGAACTAAAAAAAAAAAAAACTGGACTCTCACTTGCACACTTACACATTACTTTGTTCTTTGTTTACGTAAGTGATTTATGATTTACTCCCAAATCTCTTGCTCATGAGATACATTCTTTCTGATGATATAAATCATTTTAATCAACGTAAAAAAAATTGTAATCTAAAATAAATTTTGAGCATTACTGCAATCATGCTTGAGCCCGTTCAATAAGCCTAATATGAATAAACCTTTCTTCCAGCAAAAACATCTAAGTAAAAAAAAAAAACATGCTCATCTTCAGGTTTATTTTGGCTAAAAAGGGTCTGTAATAATTGTTAACAACTAATACTACTGGTTCTACTCTTTCCTTTACATGTTACAAGTAGCAGGCTTGTTGAGTCAGAAGGTTTCACGTAGTAGAATAAACAGAGATTAAGTAACTAGAAAGGTTTCAGAGTCATTCAAAGGCAGAAGCATTGCAGTACTTGGCTGAGATTAATTCATTGATAACACATAGAAACACATGCTAAAAAGATTAACTAATGTAATGTGCACAGGAATAACATGGAAAACAAGACAATTACCTCTAAAGTTAGTGAAAGATACAGCCTTCTTATTAGTGAGGACACTACAGAAGCAGCCACAGATACTATCCATACTAAGTTAAAAGCAGAAACTAGGACAGTTTAGTATGTCGGAGGCAGATGACATTACCTGCTTAGGGGTCTTCCAGGGGAATAGTAACCTGCAGTGTTAAAAAAAGCAAAACGTGAATTCAGACTAGAAACAATTATGAGGTGACAAATAAAAAACGGCTTGAACATAAATCTACAGATGAAAAATGAGTCTGATTTGTACAAACAAAATGTCAAGGTCAAAAACTACAAAAGAGACTAGGTAGAAAGGGTAAATCAATATCTCAAATCCAAATGCCATTTTGTTGTCTTGTTACTCGAAATGCATCTGAATCTATTATAAAATATCCTAACAAATGACATGATTTATTGCTTATCCCCACTGCGTCGAAGCTGTTTGGATTTAAAGGTTATGACTAGCACACTTGTACACAAAACTCTCAACACAGGATTTGAAGATGCTTAAGGGGATCACTTCAGCTATGCCTAACAATAAAGAGACTATGCTTCAAGATACACCGCAGCAGCAAAGGGCACAAAGCCTGCAGTGCACAGTCTCCTTTATCTTTCAATGACCTTTAAAAACTTCTGCTGTTTAAAATAAAGCGTTAACAGACAACACACACAAATCAGTTCAGCTGCTGAAAAATAGCAGGTGTGACTTTACATCAAACATTGCTTCAGTAAATTCAGCTGGTGTGACACAAAATTATGCAAATGACAATAAATCAAAGTAGTGTTGTCTCTGTTGATCATTAAAACAGAATTTACTGCAGCAGTCGCAAGTCAAGTAATTTATAATTGTCTTAAATGACGCAAAATATAAATCAAGGGCTATCAAAGAAACTACTAAATACTCATTTGTATCATTAATAAGAAAAAAACATTACGGGACAAAATGTAACTTTAAATTTTAAACAAATAACTTTCAGTATAGAGTTCTGTAGCTGACGTCACGCTATACCAGTGACGATACCATTGAGTTCAATGGCAGTGACCAGGATTATCAAACTTTATCATAGTTCTACAGAATATAGATTTTTGAAAACTGGGACTTAAAAATGATCAAAGACAGAAGAAAGCTGAGCCATTTCCGCGAGTTTATAGACGTCATTTTGACAAAATAAAGTGGATTTCTGCAGCCAAACCTAGAAGTGAGTCGAGACTTACATTAAGCTGCAGAAGTATTTTAATCTGGTTAATAACTTAATTATCATCTTTAAACAATTCAAAATCTTTGTTCCGATGTTTTATCAATTCCTTATTGAATTAGTTTATTAACAAAGCAAAGTGAGTAGTGTGAGGAGAAAACATTAGCAAATGCCTTTAAAATCAATCTTTGAATGATTTTTTGTTTAATAAAAGCACTAAACGAAAACTAAATATTTTTCAGGTGTTTATCACAATAACATGAGAGAATTAGCTTATTGCATGTACAAAAACTTCATATTAAACAGAGCACAATGTGTTCAAAGATCAAACTGTTTAAATGGTCAGTATGAGTAAACGTTATATGTACAGGGTTTATAGTAAAATATACTGTATACTCAATTCATCATCAGGGAAACATTATAATGACATAAGATGGTGGAAAGTGTATCAGATATCCAGAGATTCAGAGCGCAATTTATATTTATAAACTTGTGAAAGGCAAAGTTGGGCCACAAAATGGTCGCTAATGTTTATTAGAGCTGTTTTAGACGTACAATTATTTATGGCCTTAATTAATGTCAAAGATAAAAGAATAATTTTGATACGTAATGCATAATATGTATTAAGTAAGTGAATAAAACATGTGAACAGCAACAAAAAGCTTAAAATTAAACGTTTTCAGGACACAAAAAAAAAAAATCAGAATGAGGAACTGGCTACATTGGAGACAAAAGATTATCTACATTGTTCATCTATGTGTGTGGTGGCACATGAACGGTGGTTGAACGGACATACAGCTAAACATAGTCACTCCCCACATGGATATGAACACCTTCAAGCTGTAAAGCACTAAATGCTACATTACAATCTTATACATGCATAAATAAATATAACAATTTTTATTTTTAAAAATAAATGTGTAAAATATTATATGGTGTTTTTTCAAACTTGGAATTGACACAAATAAAAACAGAAATAAACACCAAGAGTCTACATGGTTGCCTATCAAGCTTAGGCAACAGCTAATATGAGCACCAGTCATTGTGTAAAGTCATTTGTCAAACGTCAGCACAGCAGACACATGACGGAGCAGAATAAATAGATAAACAGACATTTTCAATTATGTATGCATTAATATTATGTATTAATTACCAACAAGATACCAGTGTACAAGCACACACGTTGCAGTCACTGCCTGTTTGCGTCTGAAAAGGAGCTGTCCTTGGTGCTGAAAACTATGCTTTAATGAACTGTACTAAACTGATGCTATATTTCAACTTACATTTTAAATGGTCATGCTGAGTGTATAAAAACTAATCTGTCAAGGGTAAAAAAAAACAGACTGGAAGTGTTTTGAAAAACTGAAGTCTGAATCTAGCAAACAGAAGCTTAAACCTTCAAGGTCGCTAAATAGTCTTTTGAAGTTGTACTAAAAACTAAAAATACTAACCTTTTCTCTCTTTAAGGAATCAGATTGAGAGCTTGTAACATCAATAAAACCACTGAAGGCAGCAACTTCCGTTTGAAAATCTCACATCATCTTAACAAAATTTCAAGTAATGTTTCTTCATCTCCCCATAAAATAAAAAAAGACAGGTAGATAAATAAACAAACAAAAAGCTCCACTTCTCTACTCTAGGTTAATCCCTTTTGTCAGCTATATTTTACCATGTCTTATCAAGATAGACGTGTGCAAGTCGCCCTTCATGGTGCCGTTTTGGCATTTTTCCTGGGATCCTTTTGGACCAGAGGAACAGCCATGGCAGGGACGGCTCTTTAAGTCAGAACATGTCTGTCTATGATCTACTGGCACAAACCCAATGCCCTCCTCTTCTCTCCAGTTTTCCTATTTTTATATATTTTATTCATCTTTGTTTCCAAGTTTTTCTGTCTTGAACAAACACGTCCAATGGATCACTGTCTTGTTACACACCAATTCCCCAGGAGGCCCACAGCAGTTTACAAAATCACACTCTCTTCTTCCTCTGTTCATTTTTTCAAAGGAGACTTCCAGCTCTGCCCTCCGGTTAGCTGCATGCACAGTATTGATTACAGGTCAGTGGTCAAACTCGACAGCGGATTCACAAGGTACAAATTACAGCAAAACTGGTTTAAGTAAGTGTTATGCCTCCTTGTTTGCAGAGGGAAGTGTGAGAAAAGCCCGGGTGTGTAGGTGTGTGCAGAACCTGAATCAAACCATGTGGCCAGTGCTTTGTGTGAAAACGTGGGCGGGCTCCAGATTGGACAAGATGCAGCATTGACTACACAGGGATGAGCAGAGGAACAGGCATATAGAGCTGGCGGCTTATTACAATGTAGTGTCATTGCTGAGTGTGCAATGGGAGTAAATCAATGTAATTTAATGGATGGCTTGATATCAAAATGAAGCCGATGTAATGGGGCTCTATGGTAAATGCTTTTTAAATAGTGTCCTGATTACAAATGCAGTGGATTCTTAATACTCACCTACAACAAAACCATTATCTATATCAAAGTATCAAAATTAACATTATCCTGTATAGATGGTGAGTTTATGACTTGAAACAGACTTTAAAAATGAATGAAGCATTCGTTGGGCAAATACATAATGTTTTTGATGGAAGGTTTCACAGACACTGACATTAAGCAATCTCCATGGAAACACCGGGTAATGGAAAATAAACTATATTTATACAGCCCTTTTCAAGGTACTTAAAGTGCTTTACAATTCATTGAGGACCCATTTACACAAACATCCACATCAGTCTGCATCAGTGGCCCCCAACCTTTTTGTCCTCCCCCTAAGTACTCCCTAAGCTTTGTCTCACACTCTGACTGTTCTTTACATCAGTGTTTAGATAAATACTCATGGTACACTGTCACTTATTACTTCATAGTTTAATGTCCTAATAATATGCATGCCCCAAACCCAAAAATGGCATTAAGTTCAATACAATACAAAAAACATTTATGTTCAGCTAATATTTAAATTACATTTTCTTTTTGTTAAGAGCTTGCGTTACCCTGGGTCCTCTGGTTGGGAAAAAGACTCTGAGAAAGACTCTGGGCGATGCACGTCAACAATTCCCTCTCCCACTGTCTCAAATTCAAGTCCCAACCAGGCCCAGTTTTGCTAAGCTTTTGAGATTTTAAGAGATAAGACACTGACAAACAGGTATGGCCAACTGCAATGCCACAATAGTTACACATGTTTTTAAGCAAAAAAAAAAAACAAAAAAAAAAAAAATAAAAAACCTTGTTCGTGAATGAATAAAAGAGATATATTTGGTGATTTTTCAGACAAAGGACAAACAGGGAGGCATTTTGTCTCAGGCATCACTCTTTGTTTGTCTACGCAACTGCACTGAACATAAACTGTAAGTGAAAGCTTGAAAGCCAATGGAAGCACATAATTATATGTAAGGACAGACTGGTCAATGAAACCAGCCTCTCTCATATATGATATTTTATGCTGGACACTGGAGTGGGTTGTCATGGAAACAAAAAGTTAATAACCTGTGGGAGTTTGGGATCAGAGGGAATGAAAATCCTTTTATATTTTACTGTCATTTCAAGGCTTCTCGGGGCAAAGCCTGTATCAGAGAGCAAAAGGCTTGTTTGGCTCCTGAAATAAACTGTGACTTAATACAAAATGTTTCATGATCAACTTTATAACTGATGAAAGCCACAGCTAATACAAGTTATAACTTTAACTTTATAATGAATGTTAGGGCACTAAATGCAGCCTCAACACCAGCCAATTTTATGCCAATTAAAATCTCACTGATAACGTATATTGTTGTCCCTGGTGTGTATACATGACATTCTATAAGATAAATAAGTCTGAATAAGTCTTAAGTAATACTAATTAAGAAAAAAAATAATTCAGTCTGATATTATCAATCTCTGACTATGATAGCAAGAGCCCGGCTGTTCCTTCAATGTATGTTATGAAGGTTAGGGTTAAGATAGGAGTGTGATTTAAGTTAGTTAGCCAGATCAGAGTTAAAACAAAACAAGACTTATAATGACGGAGAGCATATGCCACTAAAACAAACATTCAATTAAAAATATATCCATCCATCTAGCAAACTGAAGATTGAGTAGGAAAAGACACACAATGCTTAAGATGACTACTTGTTAGACTTAACACATTAAAAATGCAGAGAAGTGGTTTCCTGCTGCGGATCACTGCTCTCTGTTTATCAGCATGAAAAATAGCATTTACAAAAAACATTTAAAAAAATTACTGCACCCAATTTCTACAAAGAGAGCATGTTTTTAAACTTAATGAATTTGTGTTTTGTGTTTTTGTGTTCTTCCCTTTTCAAATTAGCTATTTTCGGATTCATTATTGACTGAAACAGGCAGCTGGGTGGCACTAGATATCATTCTCATCCCACAGACCTAGTGCTTGTCATGTCAAGGGAAATCGACACGTAGCAGATGTGACTGCGCCCTCCAGTGCTGTTGTGTCGAGGGGCTAAGCGTTTTTTTATTTGAAATAATGAGAGAAATATAGCATGTAAATAGGCCTGGCATTTTCCCCAGGGGCTGACAGGCTGCTCTTTACATGGCAGCTCTTGTTTGAACCCTTAAACCTCTGCTGAAAAGAAGACAGATGGCACTTCACACTTTGTGCATGAATGGTAAATTATCATGTTGCTACTGTTCACTAGATTTTAAAAAGGTTTCCAGAAATAGTCTACAGTATTTTTGTGTAGTCCGCATTCAAAATGAATAGAACAAATGTGGATATTGCTAAACCATTTTTTAACACTCCAGCAAAACCAAAAAACAGGCAGCTTATCTCAAAGTGTCATCTGACAGAGAAGAAATGGCAGTAAGTGCTTTAACTGCCACTGTCCTTAAAAGTGTCCTGTTCAAAAGTCACTTCCATGTTTTACACACACTCCACCAACTCACAGCACAGCACACAACTCTGCTGCCAGAAACCAAATAACAACCTGACCCATAGCAAACAGAATTCACTGCATCATTGCTTTTGTCAGAGCTCACACAGAGCAGAGGAAAGCCCTTCAGATCCATTTGCAAAGTGGTTTAAAAAAACAGCTGTAGTTTCTATATACTAAGTGTAAAGAAAAGAACTGAGACATGTTTTTAAAGCATCTGAAAGCAGAGAGTACTGAACCTAGTAGTGATCCTTGTAGATGCATTAGTGTATGTACCTCTTACATGTGAAACAGTAATAAATGTGCATATCTTCACTAAAAACTGTTCAATATCAGTAAAGCTTTTGATACCAGGACTGTATGAGAGGTTTCTGTGGTAAAGTGGTTCAAAAGAATGAGGCGTAGAGAAGAGAGATGCATGAAGAACAAGAGCTGCCGATGCTGAAGCAGCAGTTTATCCCCTAGTTCTACCTGCTCCATCAGTCTTACCTGTACCGCCCCTCTGCACCACCAGGCTGGTCTCCGCTCCCACCGCACACTCCTTCAGCTGCTCCACCACCTGCGTGTGTGTGAATCCTTGTACAAGTTGCTTGTTTATCTCCACTATCAGGTCCCCCTCACACAGGCCGGGACAGCCCTGAGGCTCCAGCACCTGCTTCACTCTCTGTCCTGTGGCACTGTCTGCAATTGTGAACCCAAAGCCATCCACGCCTTTCACCATGTTCAGAGTCAGGAGCTCGCCCGGTGTTGGTCCTGAAGATGCCATGGATACACTGTCCGGAGGTGTGGTACCGGTGCCAGCAGGAAGTGACCCATCCAAGTGAGTGTCACCAGGGTGTGGAGTGAGGAGCTGTTGGGCATTCACTTGCTCTTGACTCGGATCTGTAACAAAACGTGCTGTACGGGAAAGATAGTCCAGATAGTTGTCATAGGTAGCTCTCCCGTTGACCACTATAGGGCGCTGTTCCATGATGCCGAGTGGGGAAATGATGGTTGTTGTGGTGTTGTTGTTGGAGTTAGCAGCGTCCTCTGGGTCATAAGGCAAAGGGTAGCCACGGCACAAAACCATCGTGACACTCTGGCCAATGGGGACTGACTGGAAAAGTTTGACAACATCTGCATGTGTTGTACCCAGCACACACATGTCGTTGATGTAAACTATCACATCACCTGAAAATAAGAAGAAAGACAAATTTAAGAAAAGAATTTAATGAAGTCATACATAATAATGAGATTAAGAAGCTTTGTTTCACAAGTAATTGACCATTTAATTTTCCTTCACCCAGTTGATCATGAATGTTGGTCCATGCAAACACACAGTGCACAGGCATGATGTGAAAAGACAATCAATACATGTTGTTTCAGCTTGTCAATAATGCAGAAAGAGCGCAGACTATAGGTTGTTATATTGGATGACGGTTTTTTGACATTAATTAAAAATAGTTGTCAGCATCAATCCAATTCAATTGCCATAATAATATGCATGAGAAATGCATAGGCTTAATTTGCTGAAAGCCTTGGCGGTCCGCTATTATTAGACAGGGTTATTTCAGGTTTCTTAAGTCCTGTAAGGAGAAGTGTAATGAAGAAGAGATAATGAATGGTAATAAAATAGGATGTAGTGTGTACCTCGGGCTTGATTAAAGACCTTGGCTTACTGCAATACAATGCGGTACATTATAGTGTCTTGAGGCTTTGTAAAGATTACCTCAACAGGCATAAAGCATTTTCTTCAGATAAACATGGTCAGAAACGTGCTTTATCTGCTTAAAATACAACGAAGAGATGAGTTTAAGAGCTGACTTGAAGATTCAAAACTTTTAATATATTACAAGGCTAAAGAACGAGAATCTAGGCAAAATGCATGTGCTATGGTAAAAATAGGTCTACATGAAAATTAAAACTTGCAAAGTTCTTCTCTGTCTATATAAATGACCCAAGGTTAAATTATTTTTTCCAAAATAGGTAAAAAAAAAATTTTTTTGTCAGCTGAAAGCGGTAAGGAATGTGGGCCACAAATTTACAGTAACATAGCAAGTTTTAACAGAATGAGTAAAAGAGGATATTTATGGCTATTCTTTCAAAAGTTGGAGATATAGACCTATAAACCCTGTGTTTGGAAGAAAGAGAAGGCTGTGAGCATATTGCAGTCATATATACTGTATATTTTTAGCTCTGATGCCAATAACTAAATATAGAACTTTATTCAGGCACAACACAAACAAAATTACCTGTGAGGATAATGGAAAGCTATTGTATTTTTTATTGAATTCACAATTATCAGCCTCATTGTTGAGAGGAATGGAGAGAGTGAAAATGTGTGCAAAGTAATGAGTCACGATTTGAAAGCCAAGCATGCCTTCACCTTGAAAGCCCCATACTGCAGCTTAAGTAAATCTCAGAAAATATAAAGTAATACAGACGCCGTGAGCAGGAAGGACTTTATTAAGCCAAGTTGGAAAGCTTTATTGATTCTTAGATTATTTCTTAGATTAAGTGCTCAATTGTGACAGACAGCAGTGAAGCTCAGATTGAGATATCATCCAAATTTTAGTTTCCAATCGCAATGTCTTTTTGTCTCCTGAAGTTTTAACACTGCTGTACTGATCTTGACAAAGTGAGCTCACACCTTGAGGCGATGTGACGCGAGGGACTTTTTAATTAATCTGAGTAAATGGCGTAGACATTAGCCTTGAGCGCTGGTGTCACAATCGATAAGCCAGCACACGAGCAGAAAACAAATGATGGTGTCGCGACCTGGTGTCACCTCGCCTCGACCTCACCTCTCACTGTTTACGACCACAACGGAAATGGAGCTCAGCGGCCAGTGACTCGGGAAAGCATAAGCCTACTTAATACACTGGTAGATCACAGTTAGCAATACTGAGTCTAATGGAGAATTTGTTTAAAATCCTAGTAACTTTCCTAATATCGTTACAGTATGGGCAGGGAATGCAAACGAATGAGCAATGCAGAAAAATACATGAGAACAGACAGTAAACGAAATACTCCATTTTATGTATTTACCAAATTTACCTTTAATTATCGTAAAATTCAGTAAAAAATATCAGTACATGGTTCTTAAAAATTGGCCACAGTTATTGTTCTGTTTTCAGTAGAATTCAGAGGTGTAGCTTTTCCAATTAAATCTATAAGTGAATGGAAACTGGACATTTTTAAGGAACACTAGTTGTCCTGGCAGAAAATTTAAATAATACAAGCACCAGAAGTAGATTTATAAATAAGTTATTAGACTATTCATTTACCTCAGACTTGAATTAAATTGGATGTAACCACTGTCTTGTATGTAAGAACTGTAGATGTGCTAAGTTTGCATAAATGTCCAATGCATCAAGTTCTTAATAAAAACTAAACACAAAGTCTTCGCCATGTTTTAGTGCACTGCAATGACCTACAGTGTATTTAGAACTTTAAATCCATTTGTCTTTAAAAGTAGAAGACAGATAAATGTCCTTGATGAGTTGTTCGACTTGAGGCTGACGTTATGTACAGTAAAAACTTTTGTTTCTGATGCAGTATGTTCTGAACTATCTAGTTCTCAAAATAATTTGTTACTTTTGTGAAGAACTTTCTCTATTGTGTCTCTCTTTTGCATTGCTACAAAGTTTCTCTGCAGCGAATGGTGAGTTCAAGGGCTTCTTCAGATAACAAGTATCCACCTATGAGCAAGTCGTCCTTACAGAAGTCAACACATGCTTTTTCAATCACAAAACTGTTATGCGCAAATTTAAAAGGCATAGCTAAAATTTTAGATAGAGCATAATTATCCAAATTGTCTTTTCTTTTCAGGAATGGACAGTGTTGGGTTTAAAGGGCTTTTGACAGACTGTAGTCCCAAAATATCTTCTTTTCAAGAGGTTCAAAATAACTAGCCAAAACTCTTGCTTAATTGCATCAATAATACAAAAGCAGGAACTTCATAAGGAGTTTTTTCTCTTTTTTAATAGGATAACAAAATCACAAACCGAAACAATTAGAGAGGGAACGCAAAAGCATTATAAAACTAGACTCTTTTGTATTTAGAGATCATATACATTTCAGTTAAATTGCAGAGACTTGAAAATTGAATAACCTTTCAGCTAATACTGAAGAGCTGTTAATATAAAATGCAGTACTCAGAATGTGGTACTTAATAACTGTCATGAGCTGCCCAGGCAACCTATTTATATGTACTAATCCAGCACTATAATCTCATTGTGTGCACCTGCTTCTGCCCCTGCATTGTCAAACCTGGTCCATTTCTTTTGACCTTTTAATACAAACGGACCCCTCCAGTATTATATGTGTGTGTGTGTGTGAATGTAACCGTGTGTGCAGTTCAAATCCCCTGTGACCACAGCCAGGCGTGATCCAGTGTCTAAAGATTAATGGGTGAGCTAGAGTCTGCAGATGTCTTACATACATGCACACCTGACAAAATAGCTTAAAGTTACACCTGCAGTCTATATACCAACAATACAGAGTGTGTATCTGTGTCGTAGCATATTGTGTGTAGTGCATAAATGGTCTATCACCTTTTAAGAAATGCAGTACTATTTAGAGTCTATGTCTGCAACTTAATATTATTAGGTACAATTTTATAATAAATACACCTGATTTGGCCTTCTGTTTTTTGGACAATTTGCTTCTTCAGTATAGAGTAGCATCATTCATAGACTTGGATGGAACATTGTAATTTCAAAGGTCGTTTTCTTTCACAGGAGCATCAATATCCCCCTCTAAAGTATCTCCTCCATATACCAAATTTTACAGCCTTGGAAAGACTTGGATTTTGAAAGTTTTCACAGAAGGATCTGTTATTATATAATTGTATTGAATGATTTGCTAGTCGATAAAAACTAGTCAGATCTAGTTTAATAAGTCTTAGGGGTGTGGGGGGAATATTGATTCAAACTGATAATGTCTTTAATGATTTATTACTAACAATCTGAATTTAGTAACTATTTGAAAGCATGCAGACTGCAAAAGATTGAGTTGACCAGTTTATGTGGAAAAACTTAGCGCTCAGTAGCGTCAATGTGAATCACTCTGCTACACTCTGCTGCTTTGTATTTCCTCTACAAACTCCCCAATCGGCCTAAGAATATTTGCTTTTTATTTGTCTGTTTGTGTTGGACAGATTCTTGGGATGTATTGCACTGTTTACCTGTGGCCATCTTCCCATCGGCTGCAGCAGGTCCATCGGGGATAACACTTTTGACTTGGAGGAATTCATCTGGCTCGTCGCCTCCAATTATAGTAAATCCAAAGCCCATGTTGCTTTTTTGAAGAGCCGTGGATAAGAAACTGCCCTTCAGCTGAGTGGGGTCCCGGGTGAATGGTGGCTTCTCTATAAATGACACATACAGAAATAAACCTCTTATAGGGACCACTGTGAGAATTTGACAAAGGGACCTGCAAAGCTGAGGCAGGGCAGTGCTCGATGGGTGGGACGTGAGGAAAGTCTATCCATTAAGGAATAGCCACAGGAAACTGGAGAGGAATTAGCTGCAGCGCTTTATTGCAGAGGTGGCTGTGAGCTGTAAGGATGCAGGTGTTGTTTTGGATTTGGTGCAGCTAAGATTTTTTTTTTCCACGTAATCCCCAACACTCATCTTTGGTCCCATGCTGAGATGTGGAAGCCTAATGGAGAAGTGGCAATATCAGCACTTGAAATGTTGTCATACTGGGCTTTAGATAAGAATGCTCAAAGCATCTGGGAAAGCACTGAGGTTTTGGAGAAAAGAAAGGCATTGGGACAATTTGGGAGAATGTTAGGCATTTGTAAGTGCTCAGCAAGCAAGCTTGTCAGTCTTACTAACCTTCCAGTATTTATTTCTATAGTCTTATTATTGCCAAAGACACTAGAGCATATGAAAGATAAGATGTGTCTCATTACTCTGTCACTTGAACCACTTATCTGCCTAAAGGGAAAGTTTGCTTGCAAGCTAGCATGCTTAGACGATAAGAGGCAACCATGGGACCGGCAGTGAGCCTCTTTTGCTTGTCTCTTGGCCTACTTACTGACAAAGTGCCACAGGGAGTGGGGGCTAAGCAGAGGCTGCTGTAGCAGCACAGTGCAGGCCGAGGTGTGAAGTGGCTCCTGATGGGGACATGTATTCATCCGCCGCGTCAGAACGCGTCGCAGTGGGGAGGCGCTGGCGGAGGAGGATGTGGCTCTGCGACCTGCAGCCGGTGAGCGGGGCAAGTCACTGAGGCTATGGCAGCGCTCGTGCACTGTGCCGACCTGAGCGAGGAAAGATCTGGGCAAGGTTGCAAAGGGGCACGCATCTTCCACTGCCATCCACATTGAGAGGGAAAAGTGGGAACATGAGAGAGGGAGGAGACACAGAGTGTAACCACAGAGACAGCTCTAGCATGTTACTACGGAAACCAACCTCCACTTCACCATCCAGTTTTACGAGCAGTGCATCTGACTGCTACAAAAACAGGGGCATGTGAAAAGTGGGCACTGCAATCACGTTGTAAAAGCCAGCAAAATACAAGTCAAACAAACTTCGACAAACTTATACAGACAGAAACTTAGTCATATTTATACATAATACTTCCATTTACAACTTTATATAAAGCCCAGTACAGGTAGACAGCCCCAAGGGCACAAGGGTCAGTTGACCTTACCTCTGTAGATGGTGGGGAGCGGGAGTGAGGACAGACCCTGGCTTTGCATCTGTTGCTGCTGCTGGATTCTTCTTTTAGCTTCTAAAACTGGATTCTCAAACTGGGTCCTTCTATTTATGTGGCTACAATAAAGAAAAAAGCCTTCAGATGTCTTCCTGTTAACTCTATTAACATCCAATGCATCTCAAATCGGAGCACTAAACCATAAAACACTGTTCATGATTAATTAAGAAGCAGACCTTATTATGCTAGTGAACTGCAGAAGAGTTTTGCTGCTTAAAAAGGAACAAAAGAAGGATATACTGTTGGAGAAATCTGGAGCGGACATTTCCTCTACATCCTACACTATTTCTAAAGTAATTTGCAAATAGGAAAACTGCTGTTGGAAGTAATTTGTGTTAGCAAAACAAGCCCTCATTATATATTTTCTTTGAGCCACATTGCGTGGCTTCCTCTCCACCTAATCAATGCAGCATCTTCATAACACTAATTACAAAGGGCTAACTACGTTGTGCTTGCTTACATAAAGTCAAACTCGCTGACCTCTTTAGTGACGACAATGCAAAACAAGGCATTGATCAAGTGCTTTTTAGAGTGCAACAAAGTGTCATTCAGAAATGTTTCTTGGGCAAAGTCAAGCCAAACGACTTCTGGTCTAAAAATAGTCTCTTTGGCCCAGAGAGGAGCATATTGAGCCAAAAATATGACACCTCCAAACAAGGGGACACACAGTTCAATAGAAAGGACTGTGACAGAATACTGTGGTGCTTAATACACAGTTCCAAAGTATAAAGCACAGTTAATCGCAACTGAGCTCAGTGAAGGGTATAATTGTGATAGCTCAATAACTGGGACAATGCATTTCCAAAACTGGAGCATATGAGAGATTCCTTTATGTACTGTGGTTTTAATCAATCAAAAATACAATGGTAAACTTAGAATATAAAAGGCAAATAGCCAAATTGTTGACCTCTGTCTGTGCTGTCACATCAAAGGCAGATAACGTTTGCATAGGTTTCAATTGTCATCCTAAATGTGAATCAAAATCGTGGGTAAAAGTGAAGAAAATACTAGTTTCCGTTTGCACACAAGGCGTCTAATAAACAAGATTAATACAGCATCAGAGAAAATCAAAAGTGAACCATTATATATTAAAGATACTTACTCGACATAGTAGCTGCCGTAAATGGGGTCATCGATTTTCTCCCAGCCGTATGGAAGCTCTGCAACACACACACACACACAACAATAATGAAGGGATGCTTACTCATTGAACCTGAAACAGCTCATTGATTTTGCCTGAGAGGAATTATTTCTCCAGTAGCATCTTATCAATAATTACCAGGATGTGATGGGCTAATAACAAAGACAGTAAAGAACATTTTTAACCATGTGGGCCTCAGGGTAGTCTCACAGGTTTTATAAAACTTTGATGGTGACACTTGTTATGGTGAAAAGAGCAAATCATATTGACGGATTTAAAGCGGCTACTTCCTCTTTAATGCCATAGATCAAATGCTCACAGAAACTTGCAAAATAACATAATATTTTGATAGATCTAGCGCCTGGGATGAAGTCAGTGAAATATTAATGCTCTGCATCTTATCCACGCTGTAAATATTATGTTTTAATGTGAGTACTTTGCATATAGTATAAGCTTAAACTAGTACAAGGCTGAAGTGTGGTTCACTTTAACATTTAACAACACATTAAATACTTTTTGTTTTTATTCATAGCAGAATAGGGATGGCACTAATTTGAAAAGCTTTAAAATGATAACAAGATTTATACTTAGGACTAGTATAAAGATTTAAAGGTAAGCTCACCCCCTAAACTCCACCCACAAACACATTTCAAACACAGCAAATTCATTGAAAAGCATTGGGGAAAAGGGAAAGGAGGGGCTTGGAGAGGAGAGCAGCAGTGTGATTGGACTGACAACAGGTGTCTGCAATTAGTTTTTTTTTTTTTTTTCAGTTTGAATGGATAATACACACTGAACATGAGTGTTTGCAGAGAGACACAGCCAGTTAGTGACTATTTTGACCTGAAACCTGATAATTTGCTCAGTTTGCACTAAAAATGCCAAAAAAAAAAAAAAAAAAAAAAAGACTTACACAGTAGACAATGCTTATTTAAACACAGTACACAGTTTAAAAGTTATTTTAGGATTTAGTTTCTGAGTTTATAACTGTTCTTCATGGTTCTGATTGGTCGAGTGGCGCTAACTCTTCCCCTGCTACATAAACATGCATGGCTTTGCTGAGAAAATCTAGGGTTGGCACAGAGTGGTGGACCCGTCTCTAAAGAAGCTCACGTTTGGGTTAGTCTACCCGCGTAGAAGATAAGCTTAATGAGGTTTGTAGTATGTTTTCTGGTCAGATTGGTGGGAAGAGTTACGTTGTGCATAAAATTTACATTGAGGTAACGTCTAATTTGATCAATTCTGACTAACAGAAAGTGTGGAAAACACAAACTGAGGCCAGTAAGAAAGGCACAAATAATTATTGCAATTTGATCAAATTAGTCTCGTTTGGAAACATGAATTCTTGGCCATTGGCTGCTGGCGGCTATGTGGCCAAAATGATCAAGGGTACAGTGTGAAGCTCTTCTAAAATTGTAACAGAAACAAGACCAGTGTTTGCTGCTCTTTTTTCTGTCTTCGACCTTGTTCACAATTGAACCTTTTCTGACCACACTTGCAGAAATTATTGTTTTTTTCTCTCTTTTATTTAAAATGTAATCACAAATTGCACAAAAAAGAAAAAAAAAATCAACTCCAAGCTTATTTTAGGTGCACTCCTTCCTGCTCGCTGCCTCACGGGCACTGCAACATGAAGGTGAAGATGCATATTCTGTTGACTGTGATCAAAGTGCATCTTTCTATAAAACCTAGACACACATCACTCAAAGCAGATGTCTTTTTTTTAACAAACTCACCTTCATCTTTCCTCTTCCTTGTGCCCCAAGCATTACGAAGGAACTTAGAAATTTCAAAGTGTGCAATAGGAGTTCCCCATTTGCTTTTTAGATTATGAAAAATTACCATTTAAAGCCTATTCCCAAATGGAGACTGCAGTCTTTTAGCATAATAGTGTGATCATTCAAACCTAAATTAGGAACAAAATGGTAGAGGCCTCTGCTGAAATAGAATCTAAATCCCAGCAGAGCAATACAGAGCTCCAGCATCAGACCAACTAAAATTCTTGACGAACGCAAATTAAAGAGACACAACTTACTAACAATGAAACATAGACTCCAGACTGACCAGTGTCTAAAGTTAAAATGCTTTATGCCTGTTTGGACCCTCATCTAGGAATATCGTGGAACATTAAACACTGATAAAACAATGATAAAAAAAAATCAAAGCATAAGTTATTATAAAACAAAAGACATGCAAAAATACATTAAAAATACTGATATAAAATTGGGCAGGGCAATACTGTTATAAAAATGTAACTGTGACCTTATGCCTTTAATATTGTGCTTTTTTTGTTATTCACGTTGTTTTCACCTTTCCTTGATTTAATATAACTGTTTTTTGAAAGACAGATCTTCCCCAGACTTTGTCATGGTCTTTGAAGATGATTTTGATAAGAATTGTTTTCTGGTTTCAAGAAAATTGTGATACACATTTTGTCATTCTTATGCATATTAGATGAATGTGATGATTCAGTTGATACTACAAAAACATAATGAAATAAGATGAAACAGCATTTTCGGCACTGGAGTTGCAGACAGCCTAATACACAATATATATTTTTTAGCTTTTATCAGTTAAATAAAACATGACACAACAACATTCTACCAGTGTTAAAATCTCACAGAAAACCATTAAATTGTGCGTAATATGAACCTTTAAGGCAACAGTGTCGAAGAGTTCTTGTTTTATAATCTCATTTTGAAGTTATGCATATTGTGGCAATTGCGGCCGCGACATCTCCATAAAGAACATGGTTACATCACACCTACTCTGAATATAATGTCCTGTTTTCATTACATTTATAACTCCATGTATATAGTTGGCTCTTTCTGAATATTCACCCCTTTAACCCTCAATAAAGCAGTGACTCTCATGGCTATAAATCAAGCATTACTTCAAGATTCAGGGTTTTTGTGTCTTTTTAAAAGCCCTTTCTGACTGCAAAGTGCACACATCAATATATGACATAATATATAATATATAATGTTATTACAAATGATGAAAGACTGCAAAGAGTGATATGATAGCCCTTGGGAACAGCTTAGACCCATCTTCTCTCATTAAATATGAAAGTGTGTCTCATGTTATCACCTTTCGCTACATGTCTTTCACTAACATGTCTCAATCTTTATGCATTGGCGCACACACAGCTGCACACTGGATCAAAGACTTGTCATCCATTTGAGTTGGTCTATAATGGAAAACCGCTCTATTAGAACGTCCCCAAGGGAAGCTGAGCAGTAACAGCTTCTAAAACAAGCTACATACAGTAACAAAATGTACAACATATTGTATGGTAACAAAACACTCCATATTTTTTTTCCTTTTTTGGTAAATGTGCCTCTGTATAACCCTACTCTTCAAAACCTTTTCTGAAAATAACTCTAAAATTTATTGAACAAAACATTTTTTTTTTAGTCAAGCAAAAATGCTTTTTTCACATTTCAGTTAATTACTTCAAGAGTGAGTTTGTTATCCACAGATGAATTGTTTTCACACTGTCTCAATGGGGAAAAATAATGTTGTTCATCATGTCTTTCATTTAGCTGTCTTGAGATTCACACAGCTGGAGGTCCCTCATACAAACGTCCTGAATATATTTTGTCTGCACAAAGTAATTAATTTTGCAGCCATCTGACCAGCATTTTTTTGTTTGTTTGTTTTTAATAATTGAGAAATAATGAAAGAATTTGCCCAAAAAATTAAGCACAAAAATTACAAAATTAATAGATTAATTGCAATCTATTGTCAGCTAATTTAGTAATCTATCATTACGAATGGCTAACTGATAGCTATAGGCCCCAAAAGCTGCCATTCTCCTCCTGTTGTCAATTTTATTTGTTAACGTGACTTCTTAGGTAGTACTTCAGCATTGTTTTATTATTATCACTTTTAATGGCGTAACCACCACTACTTTGTCAGTAAATCTCCAGAATCTCTTCAAGCTTTGTCTGGGTCAAATTTAGTCAAAGGGTTGTTTACCAACATGATTATGGTATGTTTTGCTTTTATCTGTGAAGCACTTAGGAAACTTTTTGTTTATGAAATGAGCTAAATAAATAAAGTGGATTTGGAAGTGGATTATAAGTTGTGGCTCTAGTTTAGTCCATTTCATCTTCTTGCTTACCCTTATGGACAATGTGACATTTCTGGTATTCGTGAAGTTTTTATCTAGTTGCAGAAAGAGCTTTCCTTGGATTTGGACAGCAATAACTATTCCTTTGGTTCCGTTGCTCCTCCCACAATTGCCATGAGATATTTGAGGTTTCTAACCCAGTTTCCCAGTGAAGTTTCAAGTGAAGAACCACTTTCCACCAGCAGGAGGCACCCTGGCATCTTTCCCACTACACCACAACACAACACATACTATACGTCTCAATAACAGCCTTTGAAAGATCTCTACTCTGTTTTCCTGGTTGCCTCGTCCATCTCCTGCCTGCATTTCTGAAGGAAATTACAGAAAAAGCCAGAAAGCGAGTCTTTGCTATAAACTTCTTACTCAGGGTTAAGAATTGATTTTAGATGATTGATGTTGCAGGATTTCCTGCACATGCAAAAAGCATATTCTACTTTTTGTATTGACTTTAGAGCAGCAACAAAATGGATTGATGTCACTCAGTGACTATGTTCAGATGATTTGCAGTGAATTGGTTCCCAGAATCCTCAGTTTTGCATCTTCTTTTCTCACACCAACCAACAACGATCCAACAAAACCTCAGCTCTGTTTCATTTTGGCCTGATTTGGTCTCTCACAATTCTGACGACACCATACAATCTTGATATAATTAGTTTCTTTTCACCAAAAACACCAAGGCAAAGCTACATGCAAATTAAAAGTTAAGCACCAGCTCCAGCAGTCGTCTAAAAGAAGTAATAAATTAGCTGTTCTCTTTGCCAAAACGACAAACTCTCTTTTGTGCTTAAATAAGCCTCTGGAGTAATACCACTGACTGAAGAAGGTGCATTAAGAGAATTGATTATTGTTTAGTTGTTCTAATAAACAAAGGGGCAGTAAAGGAAAATAAAGCAATTTATTTTAATGTTCATCAGGAACCAAAACAGCACTGTGATTGGCTGTGCTTGGATTGTCCACACCAGTTTCACCTCGCTGTCTGTAAAAAGAGATTCTGTAGTTACAGCAAAATGTTTGCCTGACCAGCCAGTCTCTATACGCTTTGACAGACACTTTACAGACCGTGAGGGTCTGAGAGCGGAGCGCCGAGGATCAATTTCGTGGGCGGCCTTTCCGAGCACTGAGTCAACCAATCACAGAAAACCCGGAAATTCCACCAAAACAGCGACACGATGTTTTTCAGTAAACATGTATGCTGCTCAGGTTTTAAGGAATTATACATTCATTGTTCAAAACCGAAGCACGAGTCAAATCAGCTACGTTCGCCTTCTTGAATGTTTTGAAATGGGGCTTGCAAGCAACTTCTGACTTTTAGTGTCACGTGTCAGAATCGCCGTGCTTGATTAAACGTCTTAACTTTGGGAGACGACTTTATTGGCTAACTGTCAGGTCCCAGACCTTCTGCTTCAAACAGAATGTAACAGAATGTAGGAGGGGCTGGCAGGTCAGGCAAGCAAAATGTATTCATTTGACTGCATGTACTAAAGTGAGTGAGGAAGTAGTTGGACAGATTTAAATGCCTACTTCCTGTTTTGCGAGTACTCCAATTTTAAAATTGAGTATGAAGAGTTCTGATGTTCAATTGTCAGACTCTAAGAATTGTTGACCTGGTATTTATTTTTTCATAATAGTTTTTGTGTTATAAAAAAAAACTTGTATGTATTCTCTGCAAAAAAAATAAATAAATAAATAAAATAAAATAACAATTTCACCTGAGCATTTATAGCAAGGACAACGCAAGTTACAGTGACCTCTTTTTTTGCACCTACCTGGATCTAAACATTTTATAGAGCTCTTGTTTTTATCTATAAATCCTCTCTTTTCAGCCACAGTGTTGTCGTGTGAGTTCATGGCTGCATTGCAATTTGTTGACACTCTTTTGTTGAGACTTATTTATGAATATTATGTAAAAGGCTTGTTTTATAACAGCCTAGCGAATGCAGCTGATTACATCAAATTATGCATTCAGGTTAATGGGATTCGGATGGTTTCCAGACTAATTAGAGTCCAAACCGTTAGTGAATTTAAATTTGGAAAATCAAAGTGAGTCTCACATTTAACCAAAAGCATTAGCATGACTGTGTCGCTTTGACATTGTGCTTGGTGTCGCACTGTTTTGCATTATTTCCAAAATTAGGCAATTTACAAATGACATTAAGTCTGACATTAAAAAGCATTAAATACAAAAAGCATTGGAAAAGCATAGGAGAGATTATTTGATTGTTAATTTATTCTGATGGTGTGGGCTTTACTAAAAACAGTTTCAATAACGTGGAAAAATGCTTTTCCCTGTAATAGACAAAAAGTGAGCATATTAACAGAATCTACCGACAAGAAAAAGTAAACGGCCCCAGCAAATTTTGACTGTAACTGCGTGTTCCTGATTTACAGCATCACTCTCCCCAGTATAAGTTAGAAGTTGGAAGAAAAACTAAAATAACACAAAAGTCACTCTGGTCTGCACTTTGACAGCTAATTTAGCATGCACATATCCTATCACACACACAACAGAAAAGTCTTTTGACTCCATCCAATCTCCAGGCCCCAGGCATGCTCTGGTGGGGATGTTCCCAAAATGCACCCATCAATCAGACGGCAGACAGCCCCAGAGCTCCACCCACAGCCAACGCCACAGCACCAACAGCAGCAGCCCTGCCTCAGAGTCAAGGTGAAGTAAGCAGGATAACTTTTATTATGATGTGGCGAAAAATGCTACAGATTAGTTCTGATTACACATTTTATGTAAATGCAGATTCCACTGATTATTTGCCTCATCATACAATAGTAAAAGGAGTCATAGTGTAAAGAGAAAATTATCATAATTCTTCAATTTCAAAATCAGCCCTGATGAAATTATTGGTGAAAAGTATTAACAAACAGTATCACTTGTAAATGAGAAAATGTTTAAACATACCCTATTGAGTATACGTAGTGCAAGTATCTACATTAAAAATCACAAGGATTACAGAGAACAGCAAATCCCAACTGTCACTGCCTCACTGGTGTATCTTCTTCTTTTTGTCCTGACAAAACAATTCCCTGGCTTCCATCAAGCCAAATAAAAAACAATGACTTTTATTAAACAGTCAATAAGGAAAAGGAAAGCACAGATTGCTGTACCCCAAAGCTACTACAGATAAAACATGTTTAAAGACTAGAAGCATTAAAAACTGCAGATACACACAAATAAGCAACAAAAGAGGGACTAATATAAATCACTGTCCTGCCACAGACCCTGGAGAGGGGACAAGGAGGAGGTGTAAGCCCAGTGGCCTGTACAGGAAGATAATACATTTACCTTCTTGCCTGAGAAGATACACACATGACCTGAATGTAACTAGTCTTCCTACAATCGATTCAAAAGCCACGATAAATCTTAAGTTCAGGTAACTACTTGCTCCACTGAATCCCAAGAGCAATGATGATAGCTATGGTATTTTTAAGTGGTGGTCTTTTCTACACCAAAATGCATGTCCTTTAACTGTTGCTATAACTACACAAAAATGGCACCCAATCCTTCATTTGCGCATCTTTCTCTACCGATTCTGGCATTGCTGACAGGACTCTCTTATAATGTGATGAAACCTGCTGAAATAGTGTGGCATATCTCAATTCTGCCTCAGTACCTTTCAGGGCCAAGTCCAAACACAGACTTTGAACGAGGATCAAATGATAACCAATGGACCACAGTAGTTTTGTTCTCTTTGTGCCAACAAATATTTGTCGGGCCAGAGGAGACAAAAAAAAAAAAGAGAATAGTTTGTGAATTAAAGCAAACAGTGATGTGGTGCAAACGCCTGTCCTAGTTCTGTTCGTCTGGCAAAACAAAATGAGCCGACAGGATGAGGAGAGAGAAGCAGAGCACAAAATACGGAGTGGGTTATGTTATGTAAGCCCCGGGTGTCTAATGTCAGCTGCCTGGTCTTCACTGGTGCCGACATGCCTTTGAACCAGCGCAAGGGAACGCATCCAATCCAACATGCAGTTTGTTGAGAGCTGTGTGACAGAAATTGGTTGTGCGTCTGTAGTGAAAAATGATCATTGTCACCATTGTGTGTGACTCTTACTATAAATATGTCCTTGAGGAGGAGAATAGAGTTATGCAGCAGCTCGTGTGCATGTGTTAATGAGGAAAATGCAGTGAGAGTGTTGGTTGGAATAAAGAAACAGGCAGCTCAGTAAAAGCAGTGCATTTATCATGAGATTTTGGTCCCTGTAGTGACACTATGGCCATGTTCCCAGATCCAAGAATGGACTTTGCTGTGGACAATATTTCAAAATTATGAGTAACCGTTGCAACAGGCAAGAATAATTCTTCATTTCTGACATGTTTTGTTGGTAAATGTGTTTGTAGTGCAGATTGCTGCTTACTTGCTTTGTTCACCCAAATAACAGTAATAAACGTCAACATGCAGACAACAGATACTACTCACTGAATTAAAAATGATAAAAAGTAAATAATTTACACTAACAGCATACAATAAAACAGGGGAAAAAAGAGATAATCCCCTCAAAATACATTAGATAATCTCTCCCAAATTAAACACATTAATTATTGTCTGTATCGCCCACACAATACTGAATACTGATAAGAAAGGTTTATTCATGTTCATCAGATATAACACGCTGAATAACCTTTCTGAAAATAAAATGCTGTAAGCTAATTCTCAGCGGGTTGGAATAAATATTGTGCAAAGTCTCATGTGACCATAAACCTGCCTCTGAGGAAACTATTTTGAAAATCATAAATAGTGCAAGGTCACAAGGGGTTGAGATGCACTCTTAAAGGAGACATACTGTATGATCTTCCTTTTACATTTTGTTCATTGTGAGCTGCGATATTGATCTGAAATAGCTTCTTGTTCAAAACTGATGAAGTCCTGCCTCTTTATAGTGACATTTACATAGTTTTATCATTGCAAACTTGCCATGTGAAATGTTAGAAGGCTGTGTGTCACTCGGGTACCTAATCGCTGCTAAGAACAGAGATGTGGGTAGTCAAGAATAAGTTGCAGGACAAGGCTTTTCAAACATGCAACTTTGAGAAAGATAATGATGAACACTGTTTTATAAGATTTAAAAAAACGCTACTCTTAATTTAGCTTAATAGTGTGTGTCCCATTTAATACATACAAGAGCTTGCGTTCTGGGCAAACCTTGCACCTATTAATTTATCTATGTTTTTAAAAGAGCTGGTCCCATTTACTGGCACCAAATTTTGAACTAATGTCAGACATTTTTAAGCTACTTTGTTAGATCATGCAAGTCAGCCTTGATACACTCAAGACTTACCTAGTTTGTCAGAACAAACTGCAGTTGTATGTCTGTTGCAGCCCAATGCTTTCATATTTGTGGTGAACCCCAACTCCAACCTTCACACGACGGACCTCGCTTATCTGAAACTAGTTTTTCATTGTCTTTAAGTGTCAGATCTAAATGCATCAGTATAAATGTTGTTTGCCTCTCTTAGGCCTGCAGTGATACAGAATTCCTGCTCTCTTCACCCTCCTCTCCACTGTTGTCCCATCACGGCTCACAGTCTCTGCCCTGCGATCCTGTTAGTGCTTATCAGAGCATGGCCAACTCCCAAACACACACACACAACCACCTTTTGCTCCGATCAATACCAAATTTACAGAGGCAGCCGTTTCCCCTGGAGTTCTGCTTTCTCAAACACATATTCTCCCAAGCAAGCTGTAGTGGCAACGATACCACAGAGTCAGTGATATGTGAACGACGATCTTATTGGTACATCCAGTTTTTGACAAGAGAGAATGTGTATGTCATCCGTAGCCGCTGAGCAAAAGAACAACATTTTACAAACAAGTTTCAAAACCTGATGTCGAACAGTTCACGAGGCCCTTAATCTGGGTGAATCACGCAAAGAGATCAATAGCAGAGCTCAAAAACAGGGGCACACCTCCCCCTGTGAAACGCCCTTAATGGATAAAAAGGATTGGAGTGTGGAGATAAAAGTGCAATCATATTTGGACTAATTCCTCTGAAGAACCGCTGCTGTCTATTTCTTTGTGCCATTTCATCAGTGCACAGCTCTTCCTTCCTTAATCTCTAATGATGAAGAAGGAACAAGGAGTTTCTACAACCACAAGGGACATGCTGCACCGGGATGGAGGATCTGACAGATAAGGCAAGAGGGGTGACAAAAACAGTCTGGAAGTTTGGTGCCAACAAGTTAACTCTCTGAAAGCGAAAGAACGTGATGTGAAAATGGGCCGCACAATGTGTCACTGTTTATTTGAAATTTGATTTGGCGCAAAAATCAAAGGCTGCTTGGTTAACCGAACGTTGTTTGCAAACAACAAAATATCCTTTTTGTGTGCTTATCTTAATTTAGATTTCTGTAAAGTTATTCTAAAATGCATGGGCTGTATACTGTTTTAGCAGACCGTATTTCAGTGCATGTTATGAATGTGTTTAGAATGTGTGCTTTGAACTGAATCTTGATTTAAATATATAAAAAACCAGCAATAACAATATGCCCTTTCAAAACAAGCTTAGGAAAATATTAGTGCAGTTTGAGGTTTATCTAATAAATTTAGTTCAGAACAGTACAAAAAAAGACTGCTTCTTTATTACAACTTTTTTTTATGGGAGGCTGCAGGCAAATAATGGCATCATAAAAAATATTTTTATCTTGATTTGTGAAACACAGACTTAACATATTTGTAATCTTTTAAAATCACCGACATGCATGCAATATTTAATCACTATTTCATGAACTTTATTTGGAGATCTGGGTCCCTTTTTTTTAGATTTTTTTTTCTCAGGCTTGGTTGCTTTACTCTTTTTGGAAACATTGTTCAAATGATAGATTGCAAAATAAAGCACCATCTCAATACTTTCTACCCTTCACTATCAATGTTTATAGTTGAATCTACAGAAAAAAAAACATTGTGTCAAACATATATAATAATTTTGACACCTGAGATTGGTATTTGCCTCAAAGAAACACAAAATGTTGACTTCCAAAGCACACACTGACCTTGTTAGCTGTTTATGTGTTAGTCTATCTAAGCACAAGGCCACAGGTATTTTAGAGAAACCCAAGTCGTGCACTCAAGGCAGAATTACAAAAACATTCAGCCCAACACACGTGTACAGACTGAACACAGCAGTGAGAAAGTAGCACCAATTAAAAAGAGTTCATTTCTTGCTGCTGGAACTTAAGTCACAGTCAGAATTCAGATTTTTCTTTGTAAAGCTAAAAAACAAACTCACTGTGAACACCAAGCTGGATTGTAATGTGGTTATATGCCTTCTACACTCTCTTCTGTTTTCTGTGTCATGTCTACAAGCAACTTTAAAAACCTAACCAGGAGTAGAAGTTCCAAATTAATCTGTAAGTAGAAGCCTTTTGTTCAAGCACACTAATTACCTTTTTGATAGCAATGTTTGTACTTTCCTTTACAGATAAATTATTAATTTCATAAACAAATCTTATACTTTTTATTCGTCAATTAGCATTTTGCATAATAACTAACATAATACAACACGGCGCCACTTAATATATTGCAAAGTGGATACTGAAAGGTGAAGGAATATTATGCGTGCATTCAAGAACAAGCAATTCAAAGTGCTATTACTTTGGAATTAATTGATGCATACGAAACACTTAAATCTACAGAGTAAATAAACCCTGAAGGATGCATATTAACAAATATATATATATATATACTAGAAACCAAAGTTTTGTTTTGATTGAAATGAATTCATTTTGTGTATTTGTGATGTGTATAAGTGGGCGAAGGCCTTCTTGGCTGAGGATAATAGTTGGAAATAAAGCTTACTCACTTATAGCACATATCTTAAAGCTTTTCAAAGTGACACATAAGCCTTAAGTATCAAAATAGGCATATACATACAGAAAACATCCATCACATCTTGTCAACTTATGTCTAAACCTTGCAAAATTGATGCTGTGAGCAATGTGTTACACCGGAAAAGCCCAGGGAGGATATCAAATCGAGATGTTGTACTCACCATCTTCTTTGCATTCCTCTGGCGGTTTTGCCTTCTTGGCCAGCCTCGGGTCCAGCCACGATGTCGTCTTGGTGTTGTGGCTGCAATGAGACGGAGTGAGAGGCAGCGTGTGATAGATGGCAACAAACACCAGACTTGGCAGAAAATGGGAACGAGGTTGGTGGATTCTTAATTCAGTCGCAGAGCTATTTCATGGAGCAAAGATGAGCCTCCCTGGTGGTGTGGCTGAGTCGAAAAAGATGTCGAGGAAAAAGGGGCCGTATTATAAAACGTCTTAGGTTAACAGAATAGAAATCAATACTTTTAATTTGCTTACTGGCGCTCATTAGCAGGCAGGGGGGTGTTTATGAGAACAGCTGTGGGGTTGACTCGCCAGGTCTGCTCCGTATGGGCTTATTGAGCTCAGGCTATATCAGAAAATTACACTGTGCCAGGCAAACTATGCATTTCCACAGTGCAATGCCTTCACTTTATTATAACAGAGAAACCAGGGAAGAGGACAGTTGGTGTATGCAATACAGCTTTAATAAAAATGTGAAGGATGAAAGTCAGAGGTGGGACCAAGCCATTGTTCTGAAAGTCTCCAAAGTCCAAGTTGAGTCCAAGTCCTCTGCTAAGTTTTTATGATTTTAAATGGTCTAATACAGGTTGTACTATAAAAAAAATCCCCATTTAAAATATACATCTGGTCACAAGTAAAATAGTGAGGAAAGACATGTCCAGTTTGTAATAGTAAAATCACACAATTTATTTGTTTAGGACAGGGGCTTAGGAAGTTTTTTCCATCAAAGGCTACATGTTGAAACATAAACTAAATAAAAGCCCAACTTGGACCAAAAAAGTGGACATGCAATAAAACAAAATCAAGTTAAAATGAGCTACAAGGGATATATGGGCTTAAAATCTTTTGGTACACAGTACAACTCTAATTCCAACAATAATTGGTCTGAGGGCCACATTTGACCCCCGGGCCGCAGTTTGGACATGCCTGGTTTAGGAGAAACATGACATCATCTCAAGTCACAGAGCTCCATGTTCAAGTCAAGTCCCCAGTCAATGACCTTCAGTTGCATTTTATCAAGTCAAGTCTCAAATATCAAAATAGAGACTCAAGTCGAAATAACAACTTGTAAGTCCACACCTCTGATTAAAGATCTTACTGAACTAAATGTGAACAATCATGCAGCCTTTCTATCAGATTATTTTATTACATCTGTGTAAAGTAAGATGTCATTCAAATCACTTAATTCAGTACAATCTTATGAGATGTAGAAAACACCAAAGATGCTTTGTGTAATAAAAAAAAAAACAGTGCCATATTTCATGTTTTGTCTAATCAAATTCTTTAAATAAAAATTAAATGAACTATTGGCATAATTGGATATTCAAGATACAGATATGTACTTTTACTTTTGCAAGTCCTCTGCTGCCACTGATATTTTAATCACTACACTTAACTTTCCAACTATCTCTCTTTCTCTTCGTTTCTTCCTTTTGCGTCATTTTGCTTTAGCTCACATGGAGGCCAATCAAAGAAAGCATTCTTTGGCAGCCACTAACACTTTTGGCATGGCATCACTTCAAGATACACCCTTAGAAAAACTTCAAGCCTTCAACTGAGGCAGCCAACTGCATTACTCGTGTGTAAAGTGCTTGATGGATGTGAGAGCATGCAAGGAGGAGACTTATAGAATAGACTAGAATAGAATAAAAGGACCCTTGAATGCACACTTCATTGTGAGCGAATTACAGCACATTATAATCATCTGTAAGTGTGTGCACATGTAGCTATCATTTGTACCATCTGTAACTGTGTCAGAACATTTTTCCTCTTCATCTTATTATAAAATGTATTCACAGCCACTACTTGTTGCCATGGCACAATGACATTTAAAAATGACCCCATAACTTGCTGCCATTGTTCAGAACAAGCATAAAAGTGATAGAGCTCTGATCAAAAATACTACCTTGAATCTGGAACAGAAATTCTAATTTGCTACTTAAAGAGAAGGGTTGCGAACAAATAGTTAGCAAATATGTAGGTAAAGAACCATATTGACTTAACTGTACACTCGTATCTGAACAAATACTATGAGTTGGGCTACACAAAAAAGAAACCCCATTATCATCTCTAACTTGTTACTTTTAAGGATTCTTATGCAAAATGCTTTAATATTCAGTTAATAGGGGATGAAACGAGACAGAATTTTCACGAGACAAGACAGCCTCGAGATTGGGTCTACGAGATCGAGACAAGATTTGGAAATAATTTGCATTATTTGTTTTCCATTCCAGAATTTTAAAAATTTGATTTTAATGTTTATTATTGTTAGTTTAATATGTATTAGTTTACCTTTCCTTTCATTATGTCTATCACCTTGTATTCTTATTATTTAAATGATATGAGTAAAATCATTTGACTGAAATTGATCAGCTCCCCGGTGTGTAGCTCAGGCTCTGACCCAGACATGGAGAAGGATGGAGACTTTTGTACTTTTTTTACAAAGTTATTAATGACATAGGCCAAAATATCTCTGTGTGGATCTACTTTAAACTATGTTTAAATGTGAAAAACACTGCGCTGTTCCAGCGTTGTCCGCGTGTATATAATATATTTTTCGTGATAACTTTTGCAATGTTTAGGATTAATTATCTCTGTCAATATTGATCCTATCATTACGAAATAAAAACTGGGACAGAGTTTAGACTGTTTTCTGTCAGAATAAGTCAGCTACAAGTCTGTGAGTGGAGGTGACTTTTTACTACAGCTGTTAAAACATACAAACAATGACCATTGATAATAGCATATGTCTAAGGAAAAATCTCGCAAGATAGTTTGGACGTGTGCGCACAGTATCGTGACAGGTTGATCTCGTCCCATCTCTATCAGTTAAGTTATGTAGAATATTCTCAATAGAAATGGTATTGTAAAAATGTTTATTGTTTAGTAGTTCTGACAATGCATATTATAAAACACATTTTTGTCAAAGTCTAACTAATTAGGAAACTGAAAGATAATAACTACTAATTTTGCTTTGGAGTAAGTTTTAAAATGATCCAGTGTAAGTTACTTTACAACACTTACTCAATAAAGTAGACTTCTCCCTTCTCTGTGTAGGCCATCTCCCAGTTGTCCGGCAGAGGCCCTAGCTCGTCGTTCTCCTCCGGTTTGGGTGGTGTGATTTGGGGGGACTGTTTGTCATCCTTGGACCCCTCCGAGGTGGTGTCCGGTGCTGGGTTGGTCTGCGTTGAACCGGGATCTCCTGAAGCGTCTGTGCTCTTGTCCTCATGTTCACTGGACTCTGAGGTGACAAGAACAGGGCAGAGTGAGTCAGTTCAGTTACACGGAGCTGGTGAGGCGAGGCAAGCGACGGCAGGAGAGGAAGATGAAGAGAGATAGAGGTGAGATTGAGAAAAGATTAGATTTGGTTAGATGCAGAAAGTATAAGTGAAAAGAGAATGGGCTGGACATAACAAAGTCATGTTGATGTGAGGTGTACAGTTTCAAATAGAATTAAGAGGGCCTCCTGCAAAAATTGTCCTCATTTATTAAAATTGGGATAGCCACTTTTTTCGTTGGTAAATGCATACAAGTGTCGAAGGATTAGAAGAGAAACTAATGATTTCTTTTTTTTAACAGGTCACACACAATAAGTGAACAGGAACAAAATCTTAAATTTGAAAGACATTCATGTGAAATTTTCTTATAGATTACTCAAATAAATGTTACAAAAACTTGTTGCAAGTTTGTTTGATTGTTCATTTTGTTTGCATCTAAGATTTACAGAAGGGAATTTCAGATATCTTTGTAGTCTTTAAGTAAAATAGAACTGACATAAAATGTGCCTGAAATTCTCATTTTCAGGTTCAAGGAAGAATTAAATGACAGCAAATTCAGTTCTCTCAAAAATCTTGCTCAGCTGAAAATTGGCAAGTGCAGTGTGTGTCGTAACTGTTTTGTTCAAGTGGGAAAAAGAAGAATGTATGAAAACAGCCTTTGATGTTACAATCATTATGGATGATGTGGTTTAAATGAGATACAGAAGACAATTTGTTGTTTCCACATAAAAGCCAGTATGCTGATGAAGCTAAATGACAAAAAACAAAACATTTACATTATCTTAGTGGCTTAGCTTAATCCAGTACTTCTTTTTAGTTAATTTTTAACATTAAATCTATTCATTCATGATTTAGTTACTTATTATTTGCAAAACGTGATTAATAAAAGCAGGCAACACTGAAACGTCAGCTCATCCGATTGGCTGTGCTATTTTTATACATGAATGTAATTTACACTCTACGTACACATTACACATGCACCCTCTTGCGTCACTATTTAGAAACAAATAGAACAATTCGATGAAGATGCAGGAGGAAGGAAGCTGAGCAGGGACAAACTAAAAGGAAGCTTGAGCGATAATCTATGAGAGGAAAAGAGCAGTGGTTATCTGCTCCTATCACATGAGTTGTATTGACCCTTGAGCTCTCCTGGTCATCACACACTCACTGGAGCACAGCGGGGGCCCCTGCAGGCCTCCAGCAGAGAGCTCAGGGCGCACAAGAGAACATCGAGATCACCTGCTGCTTTGGTAACTAAATCTGGAAACAGCTGAACCTTGCACAAGCTGTGCACTTCTGGGTAATAATTGATTTTTAGTAATAATAGCAATGCATTGAATTTATGTAGTACTTTTCTTAAGAACAAACACTTGATACTGGTAAACTACTACTGTAGCCACAACTGCCCAAACACTAAACACCTCTCATTTACACACCAGATCCATACAAAGCACTAATTACAGACTCTTTGCTGTTTTAACATGCTTCACTTTAATAGATTATGTTTACCTTCATTTGATATTTTTAAGTTATTCAAACTTACAAACCACAAATGTTGAATGTTTATTAACTTGTGGTTACAATTACAAGCTTAACTGCCCGCAATCACATCTATAGTGCTAAAAAATGATACCACTTTTTGAAGTCACTTAAAAAATAGATTTTTTTATACTGACAGAAAGAAGTCCAACCTTCTGCCAGATTTTGTTTCATGGCTAGGCGCAGTAATTACAGCGATATAACCACAAACTCAACAAAGACATGGCCTGTTTCCTCACTCTGTTTTCAACCCCAAAGATTCAAGAATCATCACACAACCCTTTCACATGTGTTTTATTTAGATTTTCACACTGTAAATAATATTATCATGCTTTGTATTGTGTTGATTGTTAAGCTCATTAAGCTTGATGGCTGTGTGTAACTGAGCATTTATAAAGCACTTCCCTTTAGAGACCCATAAAGTTTAGTGACTGCAATGAAGTGATACTTTCTTTTTCAGTCATGGACTGAAAATACAACAAGGCTGGTACTCTGTCTTCTTCATATTCTTTTCCCCGTCTAAATTAAAATTGCATCAAAAGGGGAAAAAGAAAAATCATACCTTCCTTTAGATTCCTCTGGTGGAAAATCCAAAACCTCATCTTTCACTGTCAAAGACTGAAGATTTTTCCAAAACTTTGCACCAAATAAAACATGCAGTGGATTCCTCTGCTCCATACTTGAGAGCATTCAGAGCTGTCTGATGCTGTACTGTGAAAACAGCCAACTTCAGGTCATGAAAGCAGCGTTGAAAGTCACAAGACCACGGCAAAGTTTTGTATTTGAAAAAAACTATTTTAACTATAATGGCTTCTTTGATTAATGTGTCTTCATATGACTGTGGGTTGAACTCAAAGGCTTGAGAAAAACCTAAAAGGTTCTTTTGATCTTAGTCAGCATCTAGTTCCTAATGTTGTTTTTAAAAATGTTAAAATTTACTGTGGAAGCATGCACATGGGAGTTATCTTTTCAGCCAGTCAAGTTAAACATCAGTTTATGGAGATAAAAAACTATCATTGGTTGATAGTACAATGAAAAAGAGGTACAAAACAATGAGTCACATTTTTTAAATATTACTTGGTGCAGAAATTTGAAACTGAAAACGCCTCAATCTTCAAATCCGCTGTCCACATGAAGCCTTTCTACTGGGTGCAGAAATGACTGTCAGAGGAGTTTAGTTGAGAACAGGTGATTTCCAACTCCACTGACTCACTGACAGGACACTCTCAGCAGCAGACACATGGTTCCTTCTTTCTCTTTTCATCACAGGTAAATCCTATATTTAGACAGCTCATTACAGTTTATTTCTTTATCACTGCTGATGTAACCAAGCACATGATCTCATCTTCATAAACAAATATTGAATTAACATGTACGAATACAAACAAAGTCCTCTGCATAAAAAGCCCTCACATGTAACTGACTTGTTAAATTCATGCATCAGGGTCAAGGGTCACAACGAGGGCTGACCTGGAGTGATAGCGACACCGTTGCCGTTGACGATGGGCTTCTCCTCCTCCTCCTCTTCAGGGGCTCGATGCTGGCCTTTTCCATGTTGCTGACCGACTTGTTGCGCTTCCTCTTGCCCTCAGAGCTGGGTCTGGCGCCCGGCAGCAGCTGGTCTGTTACATTTAGCAGCAGAGAGCTGGGTTCCACAGGAGGCTTTGGGGTGCCGTAGAAGTTATCTAAGGGAAAGCAAAAAGAGTTCAGACGAAAAACTAAACTGTTGTTATAGTTTCAAACAAGCATTACCAGAGAAACTTTGTTTGCAACACTACAGAGGAAGAAAAGATTAAATAGAGCACATCGTGTCTAGACATATTGTACAGTTTGTGTTGTGGGTACACTGCAAAAAGAGATGTGTTAAAAACTACACATTTTATGTGTCAAACCCATTTTAACACAAGATTGTGCCTGAAATGACAAACAGCACAAAACATGTGTTACTTTCTATGACTTTGTTTTACACAGAAAATGTGTAATATTTCTGACCAATCAGAGAGCAGCTTTTGTCAGTTTGAACAGAATAACTGTCAGTGACACATGTTTGTGTTAACCTGTGTGAGACTGAAGAAGCAGCAGGATTCAGAGCTCTCTGTCAACACGGTCAGTTTGATTTTAATACTCTTCTTTACTACTAGAAACTACTGTATTATGTTTTATAAGTGTAAATTATACATGTTTATGATTGATTTTGGGAAGAAACTGTAGTTTTGTGAGTGCTAACCTTGTGCTTACCTTCATGCTAACTTAGGCTAACAGTTAGCCTGCATCTATGTAAACCTAAAGTGACTGTTTATAATGTTGTAACTCTTATTGTGTCCTGGTGATGAGCTCTTCATGTAAATGACTGTCCTCTGTTTTTATATCTTTCACAGGAAAACAAACATTCCAAAGAATATTTAAAGATTTATTTAATAAATGTAAGTAGCTCTTTGTCTGTTTTAGTACTTGTTCTGTCATATGATTGTTCTGAAGTTTGTGGTTTGATCAAAATTGCAGGTTTGCTGTAAAAAGAGAAAACTCATCAAGTCTCTCAAAATCAGGTACAGAGTTTTAAATCTCTCACATTCAGACCTGCATGATGATAATGTTTACTGATGTTTTGTTAATGATGTTAAGTAATATTTGTGTGTTTCTTTTCAAACAGCTGTAGAAGGACTGTTACTGAGCTCAGACTCTGTTACAACTGACCACAGAACATCAGGTACAGCTTCATTCTTTTGTATTATTATTAAAGTTCTGTGTTTACAGATTTACTAATAAAATGTTGTTTTCTCTCCTGTTCAGGTCCAGGACAGCTCATGGTGGAAATGGTCTATTTACTTGGAGTTTGACAGAGAGAACATGTTTAAGGACTAATAACAGTAGGATGTTTATCAGACTCAGTTCAGCTCATTCACTGTTTCTTTGTAATTTTAAAACTAAATTAAATGTAAAAGTGTGAAAACTGCTGTCTCATGTTCCTTTTTTAGCTTGTTTTTGGTAGCACAACATGTGTATAAATTACACATAAATGTGTAAAATATGGTTCAGACTTGACACATGTTTGTGTTGAAATGACACATCTTTGTGTTGAGATAACACAAGTTTGTGTTGTATGGCTTGACACATTAAATGTGTAAAAAGGGTCTGACACATGTTGACACATGTTTGTGTTAAATTTAACACAAAATGTGTGGTCCTTCAATTCACCCACAGATGTGTCAGAAATGTGTCATTTAATTTTTACTGTGTAAGTACAGCTTTAACTGAAGACAAGCAAGATAAAATATGAGAAAACAAGCATGTTTAACAACAAAGTTTAGATTAAAATCATACTGACGGCAATAAGTTATTGTACAGTGGTACAAATAAGTTTACAATTTTGCTTATTGCTCTAATAAGTTACAAATATGTTGTTAAACTGGCATTGAAAACCCCTGGGATGGTTCGTTTCTTTGAGATTCATCACCTTTCATTCATTCTCTGGTGTAGCCCACGCTACACTTTTTCTCTGAGCAAAAAAAACATGCTTTTAATAATGATAAACAAGCAACTCTGTGTTACTAACAACCTTTACTAAATCAGGTCTATATTAGGCTTTATGCTTTATAATATAATTTATTTATTATATTTTATAAGTTTTGATTTTAGTATTTATTTATTGTAGCATGATATTTTTTGTTCTGATTTATGTTTGATATGCTGGCTATGGTCTTGTATTCACACGTTGTTTATATTATACTATGTGCAGAACTTTAGCTTGAAAATGTGCTGTAGAAATAAAGTGTAATAGAGGGTGTATGACCGATAAGAAAAGTGTACATCTGAAAAAAAGAACATGTTGAATTCTTGAAGCTTGAGCCTTGTTATTCCAGTGAAGGATTTTCTCTTCTGAAAGCTTTTGTCAGAAAAAGCTGTTAAGAACTATGGATTATGTAATTGCAAGTTTCACGTCATCGAATGTATTGGAAACAAACACAGTGAAGTTGCAATCATGCTGATAGTGTAAGCAAGTTCTTCTAGGTCACTGGATCTCAAACTTTTCACTCCTAATACCTCCTAATATGTGGCTCTCCAAGTACCAACAGATCAAAAATTGGACTATATTAGACTTAAATAAAAACAAAAACAAAAATATGTGTCAAGCTAAAAAGCGTTATGAGGAATTGTACCTTAAATAGTCAAATGTTGATAGTTTGAGACCTTGTGTTAAACTGACTTGAGAATACTGCTGCAACTTGGAGCACTTTCCTGCAGATTCCACCTCATCTCCCTTTCACCAACATCTAATTGGCCGTTAAATTATTGAAATGTAAAAAAAGCCAGAATAATAGCCAAGCAACTATGCAGAACAAACTTTATTTCTCCCGATGTGAAAGGCGTCCAGCGAAAGTGACGCCAGCCTCACAGATCTACCATTGCTTCTGGCACTCGAGCGTTAAATTGACCGTCTTCAATTTTGAGCCAGTTATTTTTTCTCCGTGGCAGTGGTGGGACAGCAGCAAGGGACAGGAGCGAGGTGTGTGGGAGAGAAAAAGAAGGAGAGTAGGAAAGAGGGTGAAAGAGAGAGAGGGGATGAAAGAGAGAGAGAGAGAGGAGGGAGGGAGAGAAATGTGGGAAAGAGAGAAAGAGAAACAGACAAGAGCAGGAGAGAGAAGAAAATTAAGAATGAAGAGAAAAAGCGAGAGAGAGAGCAAGAGAGAAAAAGGATAATGAAAAACAATAGAAGAGAGAAAATGGAGAGTAAGAGAAAAAGAGGGAGAAATAGAAAAAAAGGAGAAACACACGGGAGAATGAGAGAGAAGAGAGAAACAGAGGAGGACATGTGAGAGGGAGAGAAGGAAAAAGAAGAGAAAAAGAGATAAGAGAAAAGGAGACAGGAAGAAAAGAAAGTGAAAAAGAGAGAGAAAGAGGCACACAGAAACAGAGCAAGAGAGAACTGAGAGAATGAAAAGCAAGAGAAGAGCAGGAGAAGAGAAAGAAAAGAGAATGAAAAATAAAAGAGTAAGAAAAGAGGAAGAAACTAGGGAGAAAAAGAGAGAAAGGAGAGAGATCAAGAAAAAAAAAACAAACGTCAGAATCTGAGGGAAAAAAAATAGAGAGCGAACGAAAAGAGAAGAGATGTAGAGAGAAGAAAGAAAATAAAGAGAAAAGAAACTGAGAAAAAAGAAAGCTAGAGAGAGAGGGAGAGAAAGTTAGAGAGAGAGGGAGAGAGTGTTATCTGTGTAATGGCAGTGGTCTCGGGAGGTTAGGGGTGGCCAGGCTGGGTTTATTGTCAACGGTCTGCTTTTTTCAGGTCACTGGAAAAGTCCTGTGCCTCAGGCTTGTTTGACCACAGGAGAGCCACCATAGAAAGTGTGTTTATTGTGATTACTGAAGATCTCCACAGAGCAGACTTAGGGTTTGAGCCCGGAGGAGAGCCAGCATGAAGAGACCACTTGGACGTTTGTGCCTGGGATCTTCATTCACAATTTACAGCCGCAGCAGCCGTAGCAGCAGACTGCCTTCAGCTGCTCCAGAAGGGATGCCACTGCTGTCTGCGCCAAGTCCAGAGATGGATGGGACGGAAGAGCTGCTGTGTGTGGCAAGAGTTATGAGCCTGGCTTCACATTCATTCAAAACCTTGTCACTCATCCTGAAAAATACCACAGTTATACACTGCTGCCACATCTGACCAGAAGAACCATCAAATATCACACTGTGCACATTTAGAACCATGCCAGATGAGTTTATATTCATTATCAAGAGGATGCCTTTGTTTATTTGGTAATTGAGCCATTAGTTTAGGCCAGGGGGCGTGAACTCGAGGCTCACGAGCCACATGTGGCTCTTGGCCAATCAGAGTGCAGCTCTTTGGCTCATTCAGACATATTTGGTCCTGCACACGCTCTCTATCTTTCTCTCTCCCTTTATACAGCAGTAAGCTACGTGCAACTGTCAGCGCCGCGTTAAAGCAGTGCTAACAGTTTGTTTCTTTGGGAGGTGTCTCGAATTCCCAGGGATATTATGTGAAACTGGAGCTTCATGAACCTTATTTTGTGCAAATCCGAATTATTTCTATGGAGAAAAGGTCCAAATATACAGTGAATTAAAACATGCAAAAATAACAGCGGCAAAAATAACAACAGTAAAAATCTTGCGAAAAAGTGCAGCACGGAAAACTTTAAAGCTTTTGTAAGAATGTGACATAAAACAGAAGTTTAGACATTGAAGTTTGTGCAGCAGAGTTTTCTCTGCTCTGATCGCACAGAAAAGTTCTGTCAGGTTAAGTCAGTCTGACTAAATGCCCAGTTTTACAGGAGCAGAGCTAAGGAGCCCAACTGGGGCCCCCTAAATCTGGCCTTTATGGAGGGCCCATAGAGACATTTTTAAACTTTTTCTTTAAAATTATAGTAAAATGTCTTTTTCATTATTTTTTAAATTATTTTAATTATTATGATATTCTTATAATCACCTAATAAGAATATCACATCTAAAACAAACCAAAATACAGTTTTTCTTTTTTCCAGATTTGCGATTACTTAGTAAATATTATAGAAACTTTTTTGCAGTAGCAGCACAAAAAAATTGTAATTTGTCAACGTGTGTTTATTTTTGCCTTTCAGATGATCCCATTTAAGTTTTCTGATGACATTATTTTGAAAGAACAGTGTTTTTTAAAGTGAAGAATTTTAATTATTATGCAATTTATCTTACAGCCAAAAGTGTAACAAGAAGACTATGTAAAGGTATAACTGTAAGACTTAATTTAAAGCAGTTCATTTTTCTATTATGAGTTAAGAAAGGTCTATACAGTTCAACTCTGGACCTCACTTTATTGAAACTCTTAAACTTGGACTTACCCCTCATAAGGAAAGAGCGATCATAATTACATGCACTGTGGACTAAATCCTTACCTTCATACGTTCCACTTTCTAGCAGGGCGCCACTTTTCTCCAATTCCATAAACCGGTCAACGGTCACAAAATTATAGTCCACCCCCGGGACCTCTCCTTCCTTGGGCTGCCGGGTTGTGCCTGCAGCAGATAAGAGAGAGGACGAAGAGGCATAGTTAGAGCCAGTGGAGCACCTCAGGACAACTGCGGACTTTAAAGAAAAAGTATTTGGGCTTTAAGAATTATGTTCTTAAAATGACACTGGTGATAAGTCAACCTTGGGCACATATAGTTGTTGTCCTTGTCGCTACAGAAAAAGAGGTACAAATGGTAACTGTAAAGTTTTTTCTGTTTGAACACATTGTATTTTCAAAACTTAACACTCAGAAGGTTAGGTCATTAAACAACCTTTTGGCATTCCTTTATATAGGTAAATGTTCATACAGCTAATTACAACGGTCTTATCACAAGAAAAAGAAAGTTAAAATCAGCTTTAAATCACTAAATATTGCACTGCCCAGAGCTCAATCACAGCTTTAGGACAATGGTGGTAGTTATTCAAGCCTAGAATCGCTCTGACCCTGTGGAGCTCATTGGCTGCCACTACATCCTTAAATCTTCAGTCTTGCCGCACAGTCTGAAGTGAATACAAACTGTGTTTCTGATAGGGAGGCTCTTGGATAGGTAGATAAGTGATGCAATTTGAACGTCAAGCCCAGTAATCTGGTCCATTTGCATTGCACTGTCGAGTCAGACGAGGAGCTTCTTCTGACAGTAGCTGCCATTCTGTCACTCGACTGCAGAGCACAAGTGTTAAAAATATTATCACTGTAAGAAAAAAAAAAAATTTATAGCTCGCCTCAGCTGACTCGACAATACTTGCTGCTGGTTTTCTGCAATATACCTCAAATCCTGTGCGCCTGTTTAATACTGTCATCGTTGTGCTCTAATGAGACTTGTTAAAAACCAACCACTAAGAGCCCAGTAGGTTTTCACAAGTGATTCAGAGACACTTCACGCTAACAGAGGAGCCTGTAAAGTGCAGTAACACCTTGATTATGACCTGCAAAGAACCCATCTGTGGGTACCGAGTCCGCGGGGGAACTACTGATCACCCCAAACATGCGCTTGCAGTGATTAGCCTTTAACAGCCAACTAACAGCGCCGTTAATGTTTGTTTTAGTAGCAGAGCTTTCCGCCTCCACCAATTCACTGAGGAATCTAAACTACTGAAAATAAAGTCAACAGTTTGTCACCTTTGTTTGCTCGTAGGGCTTGATATTCACAGCGTTTTGTCGTGATGTACTGCTCTTCCCCTTGAGGCTGCGACATCACATGACACCTGCTGACTGAGCCATTTGCAGAGGCTTATAAGAGTAAATGAGCGTGTGGGAAAACTATTATTTACTGGTAGAACAGTGTTAGTCAGTGCTTCTGTTGTCGTGTGGCACCTCCAGTAGAGAGTGTCTGGATTGTGTGTACCGGCATGGCGCCTGTAGTCGTCAGATTAACATCCCTCTTGGTGCAAATAGGACCTTTGATGTTGCAGAGCTAAATTTAGCTACATTCTGGTGGGGACTTCTCATGGGTGACACTGGAAAAGCAACGAGCCACAATGTCTGCTCATTTTTGCACATATAGCTTCTTAAATAAGACTCTTTTCAAACAGTGTCAGTGATCTTTACATCAAATAAGATTATTGACAAAGCAAATGAAGGTGAAAAGTTATGTCTATTACAGTCACGCTATGATCTTTGAAGAACTTTGTATTGTCAATGTTGTGAAGCTGCATTTAACAAAGTAATTATGTCCAGTCTTTTACATACAATTGATGGGCTGCAATGATTTTGTTTTGAGAGTGGAATTCAAGTTGAAACAACTCAGCAGACATTTCAACACTGCTAATTGTCTTAAGAGGTTTATGTAGCTTTTAGTTTATATTCTTCAAAATCTTCTTCACTGAAAGGAAAAGGATGGATTTGAGGATGGACATGTTTGTTTTTGACAAAGTGCCTGTTTGAAGCAATATTGTCCTTGAAAGCTTAAATTCAACACAGAGTTTCACATCGAGCCAATTCCTGACATTTTGTGAATGCAGCCCAGTGATGACAATACAATATAAATAAAAAATGAACATGGTGCAGCTGCTGTTGTGTAAATGTCATGCTTCTGAGTTGATCAAAAATCCCTTTACAGCCGATTGCATCAATTCAAGTTTTTTGGAGTTGTGTTTTAGATACTAGCCTATGTTGGTGAAGATCTTCCTTGTTCTAAATACTCGTTCAACAGAATATATTTATAATGAAAATGTTTCAAGCTGAATAATAATAATCAGCAGGGTTCATAATTAGAGTATTTATTTTCATATTTTTGTATTGTATTATATCTTTGTTTCAGTTGTAGCTGTGCTCATTTTATTTACAACACACATAGAGCATTTAGAATTAAGGTTTATGTACTTAGAATAGGCGTTTGTCAGTTGGATTATGTGGTCTTCAGTTTTATTTTTGTTCTTTTCGGCCCTGTATATATTGCAATTCAAAATGTGTGACAAGTCAAGCCAGCTAATACTAAGAGAAATGGTAGTGTAACAGAAAATGTATGGTGAGTTGAAGTGGAAAACTGCCATGAGTATCACTCAGCACCAGCCTAAAGGCACTGGCAACACCTTCAATACATTTATATAGGAACTACACATCTCTAGGCAATTTGTATGGTAATGAAACTATGTACTTAATGCATGACCTCCACCAGCACCTTTCAATTTACACAAAGCTACGAGCCAAGCTGTGAGTGGATTCAATAACTGTAGGCAACGAGAAAACACTCAAGAGGGACAAACTCATTGAAAAAGCAGAAACATCGGCCCCCTTTTTTAACCAGAAAATAAAAGATTTTCATCAGGAGAATTTCCTTAGGCATCAGACTGAGATTGTGCCCGATTTGTGACAGCGAGTCAAAGCTTGTGCAAAGACCCTGAGGAAATGATTACAGTAAGCATTTAATCTCTAAGTGACATAGAAGAGTGTGGAATAATACTCCAAATAAAAGGAAAAGAATTAGCTTTCTACGTCTTTTTATGTGCCTTTATTATCTGAAAAAGGTTGGAAGTACAACACCAAACACAGGACAAGCTTCCATTGGGATAAATGTTGTAGACTTTGCCAGTTGCAAAAGGTATAGATTTTGGTGTTAGGCTGCTCTGCACATTATGTTGGACTGATGTCTCCTGATTTAGTCCAATGTTTTGTAAAAGATGACACTGCTGTACACCTGTTTGTTTGTCACTCAGCTGTCTCCAGCCACAGCATTAGCTCATTTAAATACAAGTCATGGGAAAATACAGAAATGTTTTAAATATTTATGCAACATTGTGACAGGCGGGCTGTTGGTTCTAAAAGTACTGTGTGTTCTTAGCCATTTTGTGCACCGGATGACATACAGATTGTTTTAATTTAATAATTTAAATCTACTTATTGGTTTTATTAAGGCCATTAGGTTTCTGCCAGCTCTGCAGACGACAGCCTACGGTTTATATATTCACCCAGCATTTGTGTAGAAGAGTCGTGAGCATCTGTCAGTCTTGCTCTTCATCTTTTTTCAACTCTATATAAATTGCTATTTTGAATTAGAAGATATCCACTACAAAAAGGGCTACAGGCATCATTTCATCTCATACTTTATATGTGATTACTCATGTTTAACTACAGGGCCAGACAGAGGCACAAGGCTGTGTGAGGTCCATAGCAGCACCTCTGTGAGCTGCAGCGGGCCAGTCTAGTGGACAATTGCCTGTGGCCCATTGTAAGCGACAGGTTCTGGCCCTTTGTGTCCTAAAGTCACTGTCATAACAGGCCAAGAAAGTGTCAGCATGGCCTATTGTAGCTAGCATAATCTAGCCATTAGCCAATTAGGAAGTGACGGGCAGCTCTAATGCCCTTGCATTAGAAGGATGGATTACTTTGCCATTCAGCGACTGCCTGCCGCCTCTGGCCAAATGGACTGATGGAGGACACAGCCTGCACCAGCTCCAAAGTTGCTTTCTGGACACTTTGTGGCAAAGTGCTTATTCACAATTTTCACTGATGATTCAGGCAGAGTCTTAATCAGCTGTGATTACATACCATTAAGGGCTGCAATTCATTGATCTAGGATCACAAAGGCACTTTTATTTTACTAAATAATCATAAACAAGAATATCTATTCCTCCAGTCTGCTGCTTATCATCTATGTGTCAAACCATGGCTGCCTTTTGACCAAACACCAGTGTTTTTATTTTTTCTTCCCTTCAACCTCATCTAATCAGATTTCAGACTCTCCAGAGTTCAGCTAAGTTCAGAAACTGAGTGTCTTGCGTTCCTGGTTATTGACAGCCAGTAATGTGGGACAGATTGAAAAAGCTGGGCACTGAAGCACACTGGTGGAGCCCATTGGCCCAGTGCCACCCTCCCTGGATTCCATTAATAGCAGTGCCCTCCAGGAGGTGTGGGGTGCACCGCTCCAACACACACAGATATTGATGACTGTACCCGTCGTGCAAGGGGAAAGGAAACAAGAGCACAAGGAGGTGCCAAGAGGAGATAAAGAGGCGGTGATGAAGCTAATACAGGTGAAACAAGTCTTTTACACTAAGATATACATCTAGTCCCACAGACACACACAAGAACAGGCTGCACATGACCAACTGGAAAAAACTCATTATAGCTAAACACATTTTTAATAAGTACCAACACCACTGGTGTAAGTGGTTATTAAAATACTCATTTAGTATGTTTCTTTTAAGTAAAATGTGACTACAACCCACAACAGAAGAGAGATGTTTTCCACAGTAGTCCGTGACTAGCAGCAAACATATTCCCATTAAACCAAGGCTGGAGGTTTGTCAGTATCAAATCACAGACATGAACAGCGGTGGCTTGGTGAGGTGACTAATGTTGTCACAGGTATGTGAGCCATCCTATGGAAGTATTCATTCATCTAAAGTAACAGCCTGAGGACAGGTTGTAGTGCAACAGACAGAAGCCAAACACTTAAGAGAGCGACTAAGTACTGCTGAGGCGCTGACAGTGACAGATTGGCTTGTCACTTGGCTCATATTGAAAACAGCGCTCCATATTGATTAAGTGATGAATTAAACATGTTTAGGATGAGATTTGGTAAAGCTCCAAAATAAGCTGCTTGAGTGTACCAGAGAGTAAAGACATGTGATGCATATCAAGCACCTCATGTTTACAGTTCAGTGCCAATGACAAATGTGTGCATTAAAAGACAAATATGACGTTTTTTCCATCCTTCAAAGAGCACTCTCACGCACCAGAAACAATAAAAAGTGTAGTATAAAGAAAATATTAAAAATCTTGACATTTAAATATTTGGGCAAACTTGTATAAAATGTCTAAAAATTATTTTTATATATTAACCAAACAGATGTGTTCAAATTTACTAATTTAATCATTAGTTAATGAATTTTTTTATCTTAACAGCACACTCAAAAATGCTGTGCACACAACATAGACACCATGTGATCATTTGCCCATTGATAAACATGCAACAAAAGCTTCCCCATGAAGATTTCAAATCTAACCTGAAGCCACAAGCCACTTCACAGCAATGTCATGGTGATATGTGTTAACATTGAGAACCCAGTCACATCCCCTTTATCCTTCCTGCTGTCTCTAGTGGCAAGCTGTGAATAGATCCTTTCATCAGATCTCCCAAAGCTCCCTGAAATTTCTCCTTGCTCTTCTAACAATTCACTTAAAGAACGCCTGTAGCTGTGCAGTGCATCAAACTTCAACAGAAAGTCTAAGGAGATGGGGCGTAAAAATGAAACTAAACATTTAAGGTGTGAGAAATAAGCTCAGAGGAAGCAAAGTCTTTGTGACAACACATTTAAAAGTAGCCATCACAAACTGTAGTAAAAACTCTACATCTAAAAAGAGATTTGTTTGCACTGTAAAACACAATTTTTAGAAAAGAACATTCAGTATGATTACATTGAACCCATTTTATAGTATAAACCTGATCTTCTGTCATGTGTTTGGGCTGAGTGCAGTTATACATACATTTACTGTTTTTGTATTGGATCTGAATATAAAAATCATTTACATGATAAGATTTTGTTTGTAATCACCTTTTCTCCAGAGATGATATTACTTTGTCTGTTAAGGTATTTTTCCAATCCAATTCAACTTTGTTTCTAATGCACTTTAAAACAAAAGAGTGAGGTACACAGACTGTCACAAGACAAGCAAATACAAACACTGCAAAGAAAAACTAAAGAGGAATAAAAGCACTTAATATGACTAGGTTGTGATTTAAATTCTATATGTTAAATGTCATACTAAAGAACATTCACAGCGAAGCAACAACCCCACACTTATTCTGATCCATCCAAGTTTGAGGAGCTCTGTAGTCAGTGCAGAAAGTGTTCACTTACGCCCTATCTCTGCCCCCAGAGCTATATATTTGCAATTCTTTGAACATTTTCAGTGTGGCTGGGTCTTTTTTAAAAACAGTATAAAGGGCCAACCACAGAGAGCACAGTTTGAACAAGAAGTCAGTGGACCAGTTTCTATTAAAGTCATTTTTAAATAAGCAGTTTACGACATAATATCTAGAAATTGCTTTCTTTTTTTTCATTTTTTTCCAACATTCATTCCTCATCAAAAAGTTCTGTTCGGTGAATCTCAGAAGCCACTGTTTTGAATTTTACAGATTTGTGATGTCATAGGTAGTTCAGACTTGTTTTGAGTATTTCTGCAGGATTAGCATATCAGGCAAAGGCAGTTTGATTATTTTCCCTATGTAACTTTCTAAGCAACAAGGAGATAGCTCTAACTCAATTCCTGATGTGGGAAACGCATGGCTGTCATTTGCACTTACCGTAATTTCCGCACTATTGAGCGCACCTGAATATAAGTCGCACCAACTAGATTTAAGTAAGAAAAATTATAAAGTACATATATAGGCTGCACTTGTTATAATGGGAAGTTTTCATTTTTCATTTCATTTTACTGTATCGTTGTATAAACTGCAGAGTTCAAAGCTTGTGCATAAAGGTAGAGGCTTATAGTCCAGAAATTACGGTAATTACAATAAGATGCCAATGTTCCCAAGAGCATATGTGCACGACAAGAACAGCGCAAATAATACATGATAATTGCAGACTAATTATTCTTTAGATCACATTTTTACTGTATGGCTTAGATGCATTCTTTTAAATATATCTATATTTGTTCTGTGGTTTGACAAGAGTCTGTTGTTGTATTCTGTATACGTGTGTGTGTGTGTACAATGATCAGTGAGGTGAAGTCTCTGCTGCGTCAGCCTAATCCCTCAGTCAGGGCCACGCTGGTTCAGGCACATTACCACCCAATGACACAATCTGTTTGTCAGGACGTCCTACAACCTAACGTTTTATTCATTTAAAAGACACCAACATTAGCTACACAGCCCTGGGCCTCCAGCTTAATGGAGCAGGGCAATATTCACACTAATTAATCGCAATATATTTTGAAGTTATTAGACAGTGCCTCTACAATGTCTCAAGAATTTTATTACATTTTCTATTTAATTCTTGGCTTAGGAGATCATACAAAACATTTAACATTTCTGGAATTTCTAATAGTTTTATTGCAAATAACATCTAGCCTCTAACTTTACGACTATGAAATCCACATAAAAAGACAGTTTGTATGTTGCAGCTGTTCCATGTAACCTGGTTGGACAGAGTCAGAAACAGGCCCGTGGGTCAGAGAGGCAGGAATAATCCCTGCACTCCACTGTGGTAATAATGTCACTGCAGGGGCCTCTAGGAGGGCGTGACCCCAGAGGCATAGTGGTTCCATTTGACCTTTCACCTCTGGTCCAATCATTCTGCAAAACTACTGAATCCACCTATGAATGTGTATATGCTTCAGGCCTTCAATGTGATGAAATGTTCCATAAAACCATCACGTTTCTTACGAGCCTAGGTTGTAGATTTCTTGATTTGGTTTAAGTCTCATATCTGCCACTTCTGGGCCTAGCCATAAAACTGGCACAAAGTTCAACACATCAAATAAACATTGAGCAACAGGGTGATTGTTGTCTGTTGAAAGCAATTCCAAAAGTTATTGCAAATTTTGGAACAAAACCCCAAATAAATATTATGTGGACTTCTATTTTTTATTTTATTTAATTTTTTATTGTATGTCATTGTCAAGAGTCTAAAGGATTGATGTGCCAAATTGCAACAAAGAAATCAATTCTGTTATATGTCAGTATGATAAACTCAGAAATATTACATATAGTTTTATTTTGTTAGGCCACACAAAGCCAAGATCAGACGTTTCAGAACAAATATTTGACTTAAATCACATATCATCCCACTGAAAATGAACATTTTTGAAACCAGGTCCCAGAGTAAAAAGATTTCAAAACTCCAGTTTACCGTCTCCGCAGTTACGCTGTATACACAACTTTTTTTTTTCATGATGACATCACTGCCCCACAGTCACGTCTCATCTGCAGAATGTACTGACCTTTATGTGGTGTTCTCTACAAAAATCTGCCGTCTTATTGCACCGTAAACCACAGAAAACACGAAAAAATTTTAAAAATCCACTTCAATCTCTATTAAATCTGTATTGAAGCTTTCTCAAAATGTTCCAAAGATATTGAGGCATAAATCAATTTTCTGTGTCTCTTCTGTAGATTTTAGATTCATGTTCATTCAAAAAATTTGCTAAATTTAAAATAATTCTCTACTAAGTTTTTTTTTACATTCAGCAACTCAGCGTTACAGGCATTACACCAGCTTCAGGTTAGTTTACTGATTTATGTGGACGCTTACAAATCCTAAGACAGCTCCATGTTTATGCAATTCGTTTTTAAGATTATCATAGTTTTGCCTTCGCGTGGACAAGGCCGTAGTCTATATAGCAGACTACGCCATAATTTTCCAAGGTAAAAGAAGACTTATTGACAGAAAGAGTTTATGGCTGTTACTTTTTTCTGAATGGCAGAGTACAATGGCTTCTACAAATAGAGCAAGGTCTGAAGAATAGAAGGAAAAAACGACTCGACTGTATAGAGTAAATATACATTTCTTTTTTATTTTGATTCTACCACTTTGGCTGTTACTCTTCTTGTCCCTGACTTTACATTTGTGGTCATACCTGCCTGTCAGATCTCGTCAGATTTCAGAAGCTAAACAAATTAGGGCCTGGTTAGTACTTGGATGGGAGACCGCTGGAACACCAGGTGCCACAGTGGCACGACAAGAGTGGATTGTTGTTGTGTCCTTGGGCAAGACACTTAACTCGTTTGCCTCAGTGTCTGCGTACACTAGGTGAGTGGTTCCCAGATTGTAAAGCGCTTTGAGTGCCTGGGAAGGTAGAAAAGTACAAATAGACCATTTACCATTTACATATGCAGACTACTTCTTCCGGCGATTCACTTTCTATACAAGCTCTGGTTAATTTAGTATCCAATTACTTGTTCTGCTCTGAAGCCACTCCTTCTTTCCTCTTTCTTTTCCTGATAGATTGGCAATGGACAACTCTTGGAGAGTGCGACAGATCAAATTCCACCTCCACAAATAATCCTGGGCCACAGTGCTGCTGCCAGTGCCGCACCGCCTTTAATTGGATCTTTTTAACAGTGTTCACTATGGTCACTTCCAGCCGTGTAATTAGGTTCTCCTTTCTATAGAGTTTAATGGTGAAGGGCCCGTTGAGTCACGCACGAGGTGAGAGAGACCGAGAAGGCAGCCATTTCCCACAGAGCAGAATTTTTCGTTTTACACCATGTCTAATCCAATTTCACTGACAAGCTATATAAAGATCACAACTGTCCTTTGAGAACAGTCTTGAATCTATACGGTGTGTCACTGCAGGTTGATTTGGCATTTACTCCATATTTTATTGATTCACAACCGTGATGTAGTCCTTCACTGATCCATGCTCAACAGAAAACTATGTTCTCAAAACTTCACAAGTCAATATTAGTTACATAGTCTGATCAAACCTGGTTGGGTTTTTCTTCTGAGCAGTGAGTATATTCAACAGAGCAGGAATCAAACCTACAACCTTCTTGCTGTGAGGCAAGAGCACTATCCACTCCACCACATAATTAAGCAGCTTTGCTCATGGTTTGGCTCATGTTTTAGCTCATTTTATCCATAAAAGTGCATCTTCTGCCATTGTGTTGATTTTATTTGCATTGTCGCATGTACCAGAAGAAAACACATACAACCAGCAACTGAGCAATGGTTGCGTGTTCACTAATTTAATATCAATCTACGTTGTTTTTTGAACTGCAAACTTTCACTACTTTTGTGTACTCCTGGCTGTAACTTTTACCTTTTTTAACAATAGTGTTTTTGCACTTCTACACCAATTTTCCTTTTTTTAATCCACCATGACAATACAGACTTTGTACATTATTTAAGGTTTTGTCTCTATAGCAGGTGGAAAAAGACAACATGAGATTGGCATGATTTTATCTATATGTACAAACCATTCTTCTTTCTTGATTACAGCTACATTTTTATACTTGTTTCTTGGTACTTTTATCTGGGAATATTATTCTGAATCTGAAGTAACATCATACTTGCTTGAGTGCAACAATTTTATGAATCTGGTCACATTTGATTAGTACTTTTTACCAACAGACAGCTTAGTGTGACACAAAGCTTCTCACAGTATGGCCTACATGTTGGGGAAAAAAAGAAACAATTCTCCTGAAGCAGAAACTCCTGGGACAAAATGCAAAAGATGGGATTTTCAGGAATGATTAATTTGCTCCACTTGTGAGGCGATTAGGACGAGTCAATCACATGAATAATATATGTATAAGTCGTCTATCAGGAGGCAGCGGTGCAGGGACTGGAGTGAAAGGATGATGGCACAACTGTAAGCTGCTTAATACTAATAAATACAAAAAGACACACCCCCGGAGATCAGCACAGGCTTCCACATAGACCAGGATAAAATGGCGTCAGATTGGGTTTTGACAGGAGATGGATGGCTGACTCACTTGTCCAGGTGAGAAAGGACTCTCACTGATTCTTGGTGACTGTTCTGACATTTCTCACCACAGCAGCAGAAAATATGTGTTTATGCCCCGAAAGTCAATCCCAAACTATGCTCCTCATGAAGAAGGATCTTGTTGCCCTTAAAAGTGACCGCAGAACAACCAGTGGGGCAGTCGATCACCGAGGCACAAGGTTGAGCTCTTGGGCAGATGAAAGTGGAAGCAAAGGCTCAAGAAGGAAGCTGAAGACATATTGGTGTTTTCTTGACACAAGTACATCATCATCATTTTACTTTTATTAATCTAAAGAGCACATATTATACAAAATCTACTTGTTTTAGCTTTTAATCTGTTTAACATTGCTTCCTCAAAGAAAAATGGTTGGAATCCTGTCTCTGTGATCTGTTTTTCATCCAGATTTGTGTTGAGCATTTCAGTAGCATATGAGGCAAGACTGATTTGTTTACTTCCCTGTGTAATTTCCTTTGCAGCCAATAAATGGAACTAAATTCCTGATGTGGGAAACATGTGATTTAATGTAGATTTTTTGGTGCATGGGATATGCAAAAACGTTACGCCGTACAATACAGGATTACTGCCGTATAGGATTCCTTAATATAGATGTGAAATATTTCTAGTTACAAGATTGCAATAGGAGGATTTAGGTATAATGCTTCTGCAAATGTAATCTTGTCAAGGTAAATACTACACAAAAAGGAATTGGATTTTTTTCTTTATATCATTTAAGGATGAAAAATCATTTGAATCAAATAAAAACAGACCGGTTCTGACTCTTATCAGAGGTGATGAAAACATTAGCGACTTTTTATTAGGAGTTTGTGATTAAAAATCATAACTGGTGGAAATAATCAGGTTTTAGTTTAATTGGTTTCATAACTGTATTCAATTATTTGGCTTCAGAAGTGATTCACCTTCTTAAATTCATTAACAGTCAAAACAGTCAACAGTCAAATTGTGCCTTGATTCTTTTTGATCACTTTGCTGTCGAGTCAAATGAATTCTCTTGTTCAGTTTATTTACATTATAATTGAACCAAAACAACTTTTAAGCAGCTTTTAGAGAGAAAAGTCTTGTAGTCTAATGTTTTATTCACAAGGAAGACGTTATAGTCATTGTCGTCGACCTAATGTGTAAAAGCAAGGAGACAAATCCACAACCTTGTCTGTTATATACAGACTTGCTAAAAGGTTTAAATAAACAGGAATATACTTTTTTTATATGGTTCATGAAGTGATGATAAAAGTGAAGCATGATATATAGAAGTGCACTCACAAAGCAGAAACCCAAAGTTTCTATTTTACACTGGGCCTAATCCAATTTTACCCTCCTCTGAAATCATCTCACATCATATATCACAAGTATCTGCAAAGTTGGCAGATGTTACAGTGGGTGAGTCAAAGCATCAAATGAATGCTTTTTTGGTGTGCTTAGCTACTTTCCGACAATCCTTTTGTGATTTTAGCATAGCTTCCGAACCCGTAACACACGGAAGAATTCAAAACAACTAGCCCACCGTAACGCATGGTATGAAGCCGACTGCAGGACCGAGGAGCACTTGACATGTTTTTGAGAAAGAGAATTGTGCTGGAGATCAATAAGAGGTTCATCTGGTGATTATTTTCATTAGAAGGTAAGACTCTCAGGCCTGTCCAAGTACATCGCACATTTAGACACAGATTTAGTAGCTTAGCGCTTAGCTCTTTGTCTTGGTAAGGTTTATGTTTTATTAGAGTAATAAATTGCCTTGAGCATTTAGTTTATGAAAATGAGGCCTGTAAAAGCTTGTTTACAATTTTTCTTCACGCTAAACAAAGCTTATCCTCAACTTCAATAATCTTTTCTGTGTAACCTTGGAGTTGAAACTGATCATTCAGTCAAAAAGACATAAAATAGCCAGCATCTACTTTTTCATACAAAAACTTTGTCTTTAAGTCAGAAACATTTAGCAGAAATAACGATGTTCAAGAATCTTTTCAGCCGTAAAATACGTCTTCAGCTCTGATAGTAGGAGTGCAGTGCCACAAAACGAAAGATGGCCCCTTGTCAAAACCTTTGCAACTTACGCATGCTCCTTTAAATCTTAAACTAAGCCTTTCTCTCTCGTACCTGTGTGACCTGAGGCGCTAATCTGCCTCTTTGTGTTAGTTCTAATGACAGCTGAGTTGAGCGTGGGCACGGCACATGTTCAGGCCATTCACAGCACACTGGAGATCAGTCAGGGGAGGACAGAAGGGGAGAAAGGTCAACGTACAGGCCAGGAATATTAACAATCACACGCTGTAGTTTTGTGTTGCGGTGTTAAAGCAATCAATCTCTGTTTGAAGCTGGAGCCAAAGGGGTTCAGCACAAAGAGTGGAGCAGCTGTAAAAACATTCTCTTTCCATGAGCTTCCAAACAGAGAAGGGAAGTCAAAAATCAGACACTTATCCATTTTGAAACTAGCTTATTTGAAGAAGCATCACAGAATTTGACCTTTTGTGAACAGTTTAACCGTGATGGTGAGATTTAACATTGAATTCTGTCAAAAAAGACATAGGAAAAGTATTAATTACATTAGAAATGTGGCTAAGTGTGTGCTTTAATAAATCTATTTTGTTTTGCAAATGTTCAGAAGAGACACATCTTATTAGCTTCATATTGGTCAAATAAAAAAAAAAATCTATTGTTCAGGGGATTTTCAAAATTAAAGCAACCAATTATGTAATAAAAAAACAACAACAAAAAAACTTAGTTGATTACCAATAAAACTGTTCTTTGCAGCCCTAAAGTCCAATTTGTAAAATGTAAAAGCAATTCTTTTGTAATAAAAAAATAAGGATAAACCACTTAGTACAATTTTATTCAAACAAGGTAATTTACATATTGTCAAAACAATAACAGGGGCTGGTTTGTAGGACTTAATTTGTCTCACATTCAAGAGTCTGTGACAAGTCACAACAAACCACGTCCAACTGCTTTAACCATATGCATGACACCTTAGTCAGAAAAGTCCAATCAGTCACTATTGTTAAACATCTTTTGATTTAAAACTGAGAGCGACTTGGCCTGCATCTGTGACTGTTCATACTCTTGGTTTCAAACCGAACCCACAGTGGGCAGAGCACAAAGAGAGGTCTCTAGAGAAGCACTAATCTTTGTCTTCCACCCAACACACATTGTTGAAAAACAAAAACTGGAATTATTCAAATGCAGTCTGAATCCATCCATAAAACCAGGCTAAGACTAGGCATTGTATATATTCTCTTCCTGCGGGCACATGTGTGCTGTTGCATAAAGAGCAGGTTTTGGTGTGCTTTCTGGCAGATAACCATGCAGCAGAGGGCTTAGTGTGTACCTATCAGACCAGTGAGCCCCTTATCATGGACCCTCAGAGCATCACATCCCAACAACTCTCAAAGCAGCCAGGAGAAAAGTTTAGCAATATGCAAATGAGAAGTGATTAGACATTAGAGGCATCATATTTTTCCTTAGGAGATGTTACATTTTGTTCATTAGCTTTTATGATCCTTATGATTTTCTTCTTTGGGTTGAACTGTTCCTCCAAATGTCATTAAACTTGGCTTTCTTCATAAGACGAGCAGGCATCCCCACCAGGTCAGATCTGTGGAGAAGCCTCTAAATGGACACTGCATACACTTCAAATCATGCAGCAGAACCTTACAGGCATTTGTATACAGACAGAACCCCAAAGCAGCTTCAAGCTTACTGTGTAAACATTTTTGTCCCATTCATACTCTGTTCCTCTCTGAGTGCTGAAGGTAAACCTGCTAAATGGCGCTTTATAGAATATTTGAACATAAAGAGTAAACACAGCCACAGAACGACAGTGTTTGCTAGTTGCGGAGAAAAGAAGGAAAAGGGTCAGCTCTTCTTGCTTTCATTTCAATAATCTTCTGGGAAGTTTGAGCTTAAGCATCATGGGGTTTTGCAAGATCTAACGCAGTCTCCAGAGATGTGGTGATGAGTCATTTCCATCTCAAAGCCGAAAAAAAAAAAAAAAAAAAAACAGAATCTAAAAAAAGAAAAATCTGAGACAAGGGAGATGGTGGTGATCAATGATGAGCAGGCACAGAGAAGACTTATATATCTGCTTTGGACATTTGATAAACACCTTACAATGCCACCAATATATACTCAATCCATTTCAGCGCCTCGGAATAGTCATTACTTTGTGCTTTGGTTGAATAATGCAGGAAAAAAGCAATATCGTTGACAGTGTGTGACGGATGGGGTCTGGTGTCATCACTTCTGGAAATGCCAAAATCCTCTCAGTCTCTGACAAATTTGCGCTGACGGATTTGAATAAGAGAGGCACAGAGGGGGCTACAGCGTGAGAATGGCGCCCGCTGCACTGTAGGCACATGGTTATCCACAAAGTAAAAAGGCAGGTCACAGGAGTGCATTGAAGTGACGGAGGCTGTCTGTTTGAGTGACAGACAGAACTGTGGAAAAGATACCTACAGGGATGAAAGCTGAGCAGGGCCGTCAGAAAACATGTGGTCATACTGGTGTGTGCAAACTAGACTTTCACTGTATATGTTTGCAAAAATAAAGCAATAAAGTTGTAAAAAAAACTCCTCTAAACTCATTGTGGTCTTGGAATGCATTAATGAATGGGTAAGAGAAGGTTTAGCAGCAATAAATTCAACACCAACCGGTTGTTTGTAGAGGACATCATAACCAAAATAACTGTGGCTAATTGCTAATCAGGACAGTTCTAATTGCGGTCTCACTGTTTACCTCCATTACCCTTGATTTTAAATAGCCTTGTTGTCTCTAGCCTGTTCCTGTTGCTTTAGAAACTTCCTACGGTTCAGACAAAGGACCACGAAAACAGAGAAGACTAATTAAGTCAAGCAGAGTTGTGAATAGATAAAAGAGAAGGGCTGACCGGGGCATTTGTGACATGGATCCCATCTGATGACAGCATGTTGTAACTTATATAAGGAAGACACTGTGAAGTTTACATTTAGTGGATTACATCAACATTAAAGTGCACTATGTATGTTCACTGGAAGAGGATCCGAGGGACCTCCACATCTTTATGTATTGACACAATATATCTAATAAAGTCCACACTTGCTGGTTGTTGTTGGAGCAGTGAGTGATAAAACTGTTGTTCTGATTCACTTCCCATGTTAACTTCCCCCCTCGGAGGTCCGTTTGTGGGCGTGGCCTTTGATGCCAACTGTATCTTATGGGCGATAATATTTTGTACAGATGGGAATCAAGAAGCTAAAATGAGTTGTAATACAGAAAAATAATGCGCCTAGTAACAAAAACTAAATTACAATGTTATTAACTGGAAAAAACTGGCTCTTCGTGTGGATTTACAACAACAAAGTCTGCAACCAACTGACGTAGACAAAACACATTTCAGTACATGTCTTAGCACATTTCTCTTGGATTGATATGTCGTCTGAATGTTGTCATCAAGAAAAGATTTCAAATAATCATCTTTGTCAATATTGCTCGACATAATTTGTTCGACTTTTTGAAGCTCTAGTATAAATTGAGAAACAAGCTAGAATAAAACTTGAAAAGACGGCATCATTAAGTGAGTTAATTACAATAAATTAAGGGTATTAATTTACCGCTGTGGGCGAATCGATAAACAATTTAGACCTTTGTCTTGATACATATGCCACTATTTTGTGTTTTCCAAATTAAGCCAACTCATGGTCACATAGCTTCACCTTCTTTCTCATTATTTCTCATTAATCTAAAACAAAAGATTTTGTAAATGACCCAGTGCATTATGGGAAAAGCGGCTGCCAAGGAGACTTTCACAAGCAACCTTGGACTGAGTGGGAGACAAACAAAGAAGCTGCTTTGCCATGTTTCACGAGCAGAAAAGGAAAGTCTGTGATTGAGACATAAATGAAACTCTAAATAAAGGCCACTGATTATTATAAATATGGCAATGGAAGGAAACTGTAGAATTTTACCATCTGCCATTTCAAAAACATCACTCATGAATATTAGAATATTACTTATGCAAATACTGTGGATCATTGATTTTTGCCAAGAACTTCTATTCTAATGGTATTTATCTGATATTTTTGTGACTTAACAAAGCAGACACCTTGACTTATCTTAAAATAAGTTGGATTATATTTGAATTGTGGCCTAAGATCAAACAAGGCTACAATTTTTGGTTTAAAAATCTCAGAAAGGGGACATAATCTTATCTTATTTTTACTGTCTCAAACGTATGACCCTTCATCTCACTATACTGTATGTGTCACAAGATTTTGTTAATGAACTCTTTTACTTTACACTTCAGGTGTTCAGACACAGTTAATTATCATATCAGTAAATTGTTCCTGGTCTGTGATATGAGTCTTCTGCACTTTAAGTCCATAAACAATCAAAACTTGCACTGAGCATTTAACACTACACGATTGATTTTATGCTTCCCTTGTGTCATTAGTTTTGCAGCCATTAGATGGATCTCTAACTGACTTCCTGATGTGGGAAACACATGATTGCCAGGGTTAGGGGTTCAGGTGGGATTCCAAATATAGAGGACTTGATTTTCAGACTGATTTCAGCTGAGGTGGTCTAATCCAGCACAGCCAATCAGAGTGCAGTTTTTGGTTCTTCCAATAACATTTGTAACATCATCAAACAAGATGAAGTTTAGTCTTTGGAAATGACAGTCAGAGGATTATTTCATGTTTTGTCTGTCAGACTAGGCTCAAACAATTACAAAATAGAAGTGCAAGTTTTGAGTACCTTAGACATTCTAAAATCACAGCAAAGTAATACTAACTTGAAAAACCGCTGGCAACTTCACCCGCCCCTGACCACACAACAAAAGCCTAGAGAATGAACACAGCTCCATGTTGACAAAGTAATGTGTCCCATCACTGTTCCAGTCCATCGCTTCCTCATTAGCTGCTAACAGGACAATTTAAGTAGGCGTAATGTATGCCGCTTTCCTGTCACATGGTCAAAGCACATCATGAGAAAACTAGGCTCTGGTTAATCACACACATACTCACGTCTCAATAATAAAACCACCATTAACAAAATTATTTGAGCTCCAATCAGATTTGAGACTTCAGGTTTTTGACTTGTTTACTCAGCCCTACAAGCTACCCAATGTATTTACAGTATAAGCTCATATTTACCACTTCAGCCTCCACAAAATGCAAAAGTGGGACAATTAGTGGTAATTTGATTATGTGTAACTGTTATTTTAATGTGTACAATGTTTTACTCAAATAAACGACCAGACTTGTTCAGCTCTTTAGCAATTAGAGCGTCACAAACCCCAATTTGCAATTAATTCAAGCAATTACTTTGATTGGTTATGATTTTTAAAAGCCTATAACAAAACACAGGACCAGCCATTAAGAGTTAAACTCACCAGCCCACTTGTCCAGAGCTTTTTAAACTGTACTGGATGGTCCTCATTTGCCTTTGCTACACGTCTACCTCTGTCTTCCTTCCTCTAACAAACTATGTCAGCTTGGGCCTGCTTCTGCCATGATAACTTAATGCTGCGATGTGAATGGATGCGTAGAAGCTGCTGTTTATGCATGATACAGGCTACTTCTGACTCCGCAAAGCTGTTAAAGAAGGATTCATACCCGTCTGCTCCAGCCAATGTGTGAGTCGTCTTTTCGGAAATATGCTAGAGTGTTTGTGACTTGATATGTGTTTTTCTTGGTTAGTGTTAATGAGAGTGAGAAAAGAAACAGCAGAATGCACAGTGTACATTTGGGAGCGTCTGGCAGCGACTACGACCACCGGGCCAAGTAACAACCGTTAACACCAGACTGAAAACTGTTTGATAAGAAAATGTGGAGAAGTATGTGGGAGAAAACGGGTATTTCTTAGTTCACAAAGAATCTGAGAAGTAAAACTTGTGAGTACGCTTCTTTGTTGAGGAGAAGAATACAACTTTAAAGCAGAGAAAAGAGATGTTGTGCAGAAGGTGATTACTGCTGCGCTCCTGTCAACAACATTTAAGAAAACGGAGGTCTCAGACAATTATCAAAGGTCAGTGAGGACAGCTGCAGTGATTTATGTTTTAGCAGTACATTTTGCACAAGTAAGTGTCCAATAGCATAAAGGCTTTTGTCTTGTAGACTGTCAAAGTGAAATAGATTCTGTAACGTGTCAAAATTCTGTGTGAATGCCAAGAAAATCACTATGTTTTAATCTTTGTACCTCCTTGACATTATGCATGACTTGTGATGTGCTTTTTTACTTAGTAAAGCCATCATTCTGAACTTAAAAGCACTGAGCTTGTTTCCATGACGTTCTGGTAAAAGAAAAGAAAATATTCAAGTGTTATGCCATTGTTCACTGCTTCAATTTCAGAAGTAATAAAAAAAAACTAAATCAAACGTTGTACACAATGTATTATTTGATCCAGGCCTATTAATTCGCAGAGTGCTTCTGCTCCGCAAAAACCTTAAATCAAGGCTATTCCTCATAAAACAGTTTTCCCTCAAAGTCACAGTGGATTGAACAACCTTCCAGGCAAACATCTGGATACTGTCTGTGGTTTGGCAGACAATGGTGAGTCCTGTGAGGTGATTGGGCTACCTGTAATTTATTCCCAATGATGAAACACTTAAAGTGCCTTGATGGGCCATCGTCAATGCTCGGTGAGAAGCAATTATGGCGCACATCCCACATTCATCCCACAGCCCGAACAGACACATACAGAAGGACAGGTGTGTGGTACTAGAGGCTGGAGGAGGAGAATAGACCCGGGAGGCAAAGAGACCCACATTAGCCAATTATGTGCCAATGGCTGACCAGAGGGTGCAATCACATCCTGGGACATTTTCAAAGGTGCACTGTTTAACCTTATTACAGCCCAGAGGCAAAGTGCTGGAGAAGGGTTGTTACGTCGTCAGTTGGCGCAAAAAGGTCTCAACTCGCTCAATGCATTTTTGACCAGCTCATTTTCTTATGATTCATGAGAGATTTATATTCAATTCTCCACATTGGCTTCTATTTGATAATGATACTAACACACAACAGACCATAAAAAGTCATTATTAACACTTAATAATTGAGGTCTCAAGCTCATTTTAGACAGGTGGACAATATTAGGTCCAGCTGATGTGACAAGATAGAAATTATGTGATTTATTTTTAATCAAAGCTTTCTCTATTGCTAGAAATCATTATTCGATAAACTATATTAAAATGTGGTCAATAATAGCCATTATGCTTGTACACATCATGCCTTGACATAAACTGATTATCGATATTGGTTCAAGCATGAAATATTGGCTGACTATCAATTAGCAAAACATGAAAAGCATGTAATGAAGAAGTTAATAATGACTTTTCCTAAAGACAAATGATCCTATTTGATGTTTCCCAGTTTTCTCGCTGGACTGTAATAAAAGCCACAAGCTTTCTGACATATCTGTAGTCGCTCACAGCACAGTATTTGATCTCCTTTGCTTTCCACTAATTGAGTTAGTTAAATCTCTGAAGCAGTCTTCCATGAAAAGCTCTGTTCACTTACACTGCTGTTGTAAACCACCAGGGCCAGTCCACTGTCAACTGTGCAAGGAAAACACAACTCAAGTCGTGGCTCAGGCCAGTAGGGGATGCAAATGAAGACAGAAAGGATCCATTTACTATGCACGCACGCACATAAACTAAACAGCACTGCTCCGTCAACAGCAGGCCTGAGTAATACAGCAGAAAAGAACCAAACAAGGCTGACTTTGATGTGGAGTGATGGACAGCCGTTGGCAAAAATACACCCCCATATTACCACCCATCTCCAACTCACCACAGAGACAATGCCAAACTATTTTTCCACCAAATTTTGTTTTTGAAAGTGGGATGTTGTGTACAAAATGCATGTTTGAATTTCATGATTTGTGCTGTAAGAAGACTGGCATGGATTCAGAGTGTTTCATGGTCTGACGTTTTTCTTTCTTTTTGTCTGAATTTTCAGGCAAAATGACAGCACCTTCAAGCAAATATTTGGCAATGTCATAGCAAATTTATGTCATGTGAATGCAACCTATGGTCATTATACTTGATGGAATTCATCAGAAATGTATTTTCTTTAAGATTTTTACCAAAGGAATCGATTTTGCCCTGTTTATCAAATGTTTCTGGTAACTACTTTATTAAATATGTATCAAGTTTCAATAGTCATAGTTCCAGTTAGTATGTACAGTATTTTTGTTTTACTTTCCACACACTGAATCACATCATAAGTAGAATTTAGAATTTAATGCAAAAGAGATCTGATGATTGAAGTAAGAAAAAAATGACAACATCATAGAATCTGGTGCCATAAATCACAATAACGATGTCAAAGGCAACACATTACACATACATTAAATAAGTATTTAGTTTCTTCTTTGAAATAATCTATTGTTGTAATGTGTAAACTCATACATATTCTAACATCTGGTTATTTTACAGTTTACAAGCACGTCTAAATCCAATCTGACGTCCTTCAGATTCATTATGAGCCTAACAGAGTCATGCTGGATTAATGAGAAGGTCCATTGGAAGTGACAGACAGGCAGGGGTTAACAGAGGCCCTGGTTTCAAGCAGAGTTCTGTTCAGCAAGCTCATGATGTGGCCGTCGACACCACTGGATCCTCATCTGCTTTGACAGCACTCGTATAGACACCATTACACAAATATTTCCTATGGGGCTGACCACACAGCGAGAGCTGTAGATCAATGCAAGCTTCCCACGTCCCAGCAGCAGATTTGTCAGAGCGAAGATGGTGTGCATGCAGGGAATGAGAAACACACACTGTAAAGAGAACTTAAATAGTGACTTAAACATACAGTGGGAGGATCAGAGGGAGAATACATGACTTTGAGCAGACACTGCCTTTGTCAGATTGTGTTAATTAAAATACAATACCTATATTATACAGTGGTTGACATGTTTCTAAGTAAGGACGATGTGAGTGCATTTATAAGTATGTCATGAGGTAATATAAGAAGAGATGTTCTTTAACTGTCCCACAATGGGAAGATTCCAGCATACATAGTATGTTTGTGTTCTTGTGCAAGAGAACCTTCCTTGTATGGATGAATGTTCAGTGTGAGTGAGCAAATAAAGTAGTAGGCACTGGCAACAGAGCAACAAATGTGACTGTGAGTACAACCCTAGGACGCCAAATTGAGATTCACTGTTTCTCTATTCATTACAGCTGTCCATTCTTTTGTTCACACACTCTTCTATCAATCAGCTTTTTTTAGTCTCTGACAGAGCAAAAACTGGAATCAACCATTCAAAGTTAATCAATTAATTACAACTAATCAATTATTGTAATAATTGTTAACTAAAATACTGTAGTAATCAAATAATGGCTTACTTATCTATTCACTGACTCTGAAGACTGTCAAGTTCTGAAAAAATACTATTACTATATGAAAAAATTATATTTTCGACGAACAAAAAAAAATATGTTATTTTTGTCAAGTGACAATTCTTCAAATCCCCTTTTGCAACATAATCATTAGATTTAAAAAAATGTTGACAGAATAACTGAGTTCAAAGATAATCCTTAGTTGTAGCTCAAAGCGTATTACTTCACTGCTTAAAAACAGCGAAATGTATGAATTGCGATAAAATCAAAATTGTGATCTGTGTGAAATTTGTGACATTAATGTTTTGCAATATTGCCCACAGACTCTCCAACCCCTGGAATGAGGAAAATTACTGACAAGCACAGAGTAGAGCTGTGTGAGGCCTGTCCAGAACCATTATAATTATAGGCACTATTATTGTAGCCGTGTTTATGCATGTTTTCATATTGTGGAGATCTGCTTTGGGTCTCCATCCTTTTGCAGTGCAGTTTTGAAACAACATTCATTTTTAACATTCCTCCAAATGCTAAACAGAAATAGTGAAGAGTCAATTGCAGTGAGCCCCAAAGTGCTAATCTCTAGCCACATACGTCATCTAAAATGAAAATGCCCTGCAGCATTTAGCCTGAATATTTTACTCCAAGTCTGTGCCCCATCTGGCCTTCAACGTTTAAATCACACATTACATTTTGTCTTGAAACGTAGCATTAAGATATTGTTTTTGCATTGTAATTTAGATAAGAGTTTCAAAATTAGGATAAGAAAATTGAAATTCTTACATGCAGAATTTAAAGTAATTAATTATCTAGTGTAGATTATTTCCTTACACTGCTTAAAACTGGGAAGCATTGTTGACCATTTTTATGCGACTCTCCTTTAAGAGTCTATAAAACCCATAGTAAACTAGTAGATTTGACTGTTTAACATGACTCAGCAGACAGATGGTGTATGTTTTAGTGTCTGTTATGTCCTACTCCCAATGAAAACAATGCAAAACAATCCAATTCTAGCTGTGAATATCTTGATGATATAATAAAAAAAACATATAATTTACTGATGAACAATGATGGTATTCAAGATCTCAACAAAAACTTTCGATACGTTTTTTCCAAGCAGCAACAACATGTAGCATCTGTTGCCTAATTTAAGCTAAAATCTGAAATACCGGACCAGATTTAATTCTAACGTGAAGGATTAGAGGAGGAATATAAGAGAAAACATTAGTATTACTATAGGTGCATTGGATAAGAATTTGATCTGAGGTGGGCGTAAAAAAGAGCTATTGCAATGACAGCTCAAAATGAATGTTAGCCTTGGCGAGGTCTCAAAGCTAAAGGTCTACATCTCATCACCTGAATAATTCACCTGAACGGTTAGCGCCTCACCTTTGGCCCTACAGTCGTACAAATGGAGTCTTTGGTCACCGGTGACAAAGAATCATCTGCTGCTGCTGCATAATGTGTTAGAAGAGCAGCCTTTCATTACATTTCAGTCATGTTAGCTTTACTGTGTAGGAGGCAGGGATTTGAAACGGTCCAACGATTAGGGCTGGTGTCAACTTAAAGAGAATCCGACTAATAATGTGCATGAATTAATCCACTAAAAGAGGACATGACTGAGTGGCAAAGTATATCAATTAGTGTTTTTTATGACAAAACTACTCAATATTTATCTAACAATGAATTGAAAATACATCGCACTCACAAAACTACAACTGCACAACAAAAACTGCTGACTGATCATAAAAAAAAAAAAGTTTATGTTACAAGTTCATAAATGCACAGACAACAAAGGCAATCTTCTGGACTGCACTGAATGTAGCGAGGCAAAGTGTTTTGGTTTTAAAAAAGCGTCTTTGTTGTGTTACACTGGGTCTGGCACTATTCAAAAGTTGAAAGCGGAACTTTTACAAAACTGAACTCGAAACTAATTTGTGTTTGCCAAGAGAAACCATGTTTAACGACAAAGAGCACAGAGATTAGATTGTATCAGGCAATAAATGAATGTAGTGGAAAGCGTTCTGTCATTTGACATGATGGAGACATAATTGTTTGGTGCTGAACTATACAAACTTGTACAGTATAAATCAGGCTGTATTGATTTGGTGACACTTTGGGGTCACAAAAGAGTCAAATCAATCCAAAGGCATAAAGCTGCTGACCAGTCTCTGCATTCTTCATCTTGTTACTTTATTATGAAGGGGAGCCAAATGCATTAAGATATTATCATTGTACTTTTTGGCTACTTTATCGATTTGATCAAATTGGTTGGCATCAAGGAGTGTGTCACTGGCTCTAAATCAAAAAGCCCTAAAGTTAAGAGAGTGAAATGACTGCTTTTAAAAAGTACAGGAAACACGCACTGTAAAACCTTTAATGGCTGGTTAGTAAACTAATAATGACCCAACATTGAAGTTGGCAGAAAAGTCTGAATTTTTTCAAGGAAGCCATTTACCGTACTAGACTTTCAACGGCCTGTACATTAGGGCTGGGTGATATGGCAAAGAATTAACATCACCATTTTCTTGAAGCCAAATCACGATTTTGATTATATCTTGTAGAAGGTTTATTTTCCTAATGTCAATAGCAGTGTTTTTTACATTAACACCATGACTTTTAAACAAGAAAACATGCTAAAGATTAAAGTTTCAGTCACGTTGATATATTTTTATAAATCAAACCTGAAATTGTGCTAAAATTCATTCCTTTTACCAAAAAAAGCAAATTGTCACAGATAATAGCTCACAATTTGATTTTTATCACAATATTGTCCAGCCCTACAGTAAATGAAAACAAGTATTACTGAGTAAGAATTTGCCCAGAGTGATCAATATTCTAACGTTTTTTCCCCTCCGTTTTACTCCCAGAAGTATGAAAAATATGCATAATGTGGTCTCACTCAAAAACCCAACAGCAACAGTGTCTTGGGAAGCAGTGAATCCAGTTAGAAAGAGTCATTACTGAACAAAACAAGACATGACAAGTGCTTTTACACATTTTTAAACTCTAGACATTTCCTTGTGTTTTTTATTCTCCACCTAATTGAGCATAAAAGTCTTTGGCAGACAATCACATTCAATCACATGACCACAATCATGAAACTATGAACATACTGTACGTTGTCTGATATTGTTGCATATTTTAAAATCTATTGCATTATACCTTTGCTTCACATTATAACATTCAACTTAGTTATTGTATTGAGTGTTTGCTTAAACTTGAAAACATGTATTCTCAACATATCCAAGTCTTTCTGCTTGATGGACTCTGCCTAAGAACAAGGGATGTTCAAGGACAGTTGTCTATCTGCTTGTTTGCTGTTGTATTATTTGCCAATGATTGTTTTTGATTCTGTTTCTTAAATCAACAATTTTGTTAAGCCCACAGAGACAACTGTTTTGATTTTGGTCTCTAAAACAAAGAATCCTCTTGTTTTAGTTGTGTTGCTGCACTTCACCTTCAGCTAAATTCATCATCCTCGAAAATCTCCAATCACATATCAAGCAAGAAATTAGATGGGTTCAAATGTGTAAACAGCCAAGTATAATAATGCCTCCTTCTCCTGATAGCTATCTCTCATGTTTGATCATTTCTAGTCCCTTTCTATTTTGTATTTTTCTCCTTTGCAGGGCTGTCTTTTGGTGATGGATATGTTCAGATACTGGGTCATACAGTTCTTTCAAAAACTTCACACACCTTTTCATCAAAACAGGTTGGCTCGAAGAAAGCATTGATTGGAGAGAACCTGCACTGCACTGCGCCAACCGTGAAGTGCCCCGAACATTTCAGTGTCTCTCTATACTGATTTTATTTCAGAACTTGAAAAAAAAAAAATCTATGTTTAAGAAATAACTGGTAGCCATAGAAAGTTTAGAATGTGATTGGATTAACAAAATGAAAAAAAAAATTGAATTTTCCACATTAATAAGTTATGATTAATTTTAGGAGTTATCATTAGCTCTCCATCACATTCCAAGTATCTCCCCAAAGGCTTTTGTAATCAATTATTAGACCTACAATTCAAGTATTATCACTGACAGGCCTATTACCAATGAAACTACAGATGCCTAACTATAGCTCTCTAGGGGAAAAAGTTGGAGACCCCTAATATTACCTTTATTTGTTCAGTATGTTAAAGTCAATCCTTCTAAAATGAGCCATACAAATACATTTGACCATAACTTTAATAAAAGGGGCACAATTATTTTTTTAGTCAGTGTGTTTCTCACCCATAATTTTATAGTCCAGACAGAATTATGGACAAAAACATCAAATCAATTCAAACCGGCAGTAAAAAAGCTCTCTTTGACTCTTTGGGATGGGAGCTGATTGGCTGTGCAGAAGGAGGGAAGCCCTCTCCACTTTTGTGCCCAAAAACCAGTTCACAAGTTAAAGGACAAAGTATCCAGTCCAGTGTCAGTGAGATGTAAGGCTGTGCAAAAGGGTTTGCTAAAGTGAGGACAAAGATTAATCAAATATTAGTCAAAAAGCAGCAGACTTGTATTTTGCTGACTTTTCAAGCCACCTACAAAACCTTGGAGCATCTGGCTCAGTCCTTTTCTCTCTTTTAAAAGATTATCTCCTGCTTTATCCACATCAGACCAACTTTCCTGCCCCTGCCAAATGGCCCTGCTCTTCCTCTTCAGTCACCATCTACTCTCTCCCTTGCCACCTTTTAAGCTTCATTCTACTCTCTCATGGCTCCTTGGGCTTTTTCTTTACCGTTTGATATAAACACACTTTGAGTCAGTCTCAAATATGGAGACAGCTCCCACACACTCCCCTCAGCGGTCCAGTCTGTCTGGATCTGTTCAACAGAGGAGAACAGCTATCTGATCATGGGGCTGCAGCACTGCTCCACTGCAGATCAACTTACTAATACTTTGGCTTTTCGTCAAGGAGAACCTGGAGAGGCTGATAGGGCTGTACAGGTAATTAAATACCAATGGTGACTCTTCATCTATACAAAATATTGTAGAAAAATTCAACAAAGTACACCCACAAGGCTTGTTTGCTTTGAAAGTTAAATTGCAATTTAATTTTCTAAACAATGTTCTATCAGTCAAATCTGTAGCAAACATGCTTTTTATACTACAGTCAAGGGCTGAACAATATATGGCCGAAAAGAAAACCAAATTTTTGGAAAACTTTGGATGATTACGTTTTTCGATTTGAATGAAAGTCATCGCTAAGTGCTCCTCTTTAATACAAGCTCAAAATATCTTAAAATGCCTTCATATATTTCCATAATTCTTTTGCGTGTGCATTTTTTGTAGCCCAAACCATTGTCTATTATCTACTTCACATTTAGTGTTTAAAGTTTAAAGTTTGTATGTGTCCATCACTCCTGCTGCGTCACTATGGTTACTGAGGGAAAGACGCAGGGTCGAGAGGTACTGCTGCTTTGGTGAGAGATCTTGCTGGACTGCCACTTGACGAAGACTAGGTCGAGACGATGCTTAGTAACATAGTAAATGCATGCACAAAAGATAAAACTGCGAAGTAACTTGTAACTTTGACTTTGAGGGTCAAAAATGGGTTCCTGCGTGGTGTCCTTCTATGAATTCAGTCTTGTTCAATCTTTTACGAATTATAAAATTGTAAACAAAGATGTTAGCTTGTGACAGCAATTTTGTAATTCTTCACCTGACACTACAATTCTTCTTCACCTTCAAATTTTCTGCATAATTTAAGCAGTATTAGACTTCAATGAAGAGGAGATCACATTGTAGAAATAACTCATGCAGATATCCTAGTATTTCCAAGGGGGGAACTACTTTTTCTTTCTACTGAAGGTGAATTTTACAACATTTACTTTTGGGTAAAATTTTATACTCATTCATTTAGCAAATTCCAAATGTGCATAAATCTTACTCTGTGTCTCTGACTCATAATATCGCCTCAGCCAAGCAGGTAAATTTGTGAGCAGTAAAAGTGTTGAATATTCATATTTTCAAAGGTTGTAATAAGATCATAAAAACATATAAACTCTAGGTGAAATGTATTACCGAGTCAAATATGAAAATTCCAAATGAATTTGCCGATACAGTCCTAGTGCAGGTCACTGTGACTTATATAAATTATTGTCTTAAACAAGTTCAGCTTTGATTTCTAATTCTCAGACAAAAACAAACAAACAAAAAAAACACTTAGTTGTTGCTAATGCCTACATATATTAAAAAAGTGTGCTGTGTTTCTGATATTAAAGTGCATGCAGAAGTAAAATGCTCAAAGTTGCGATACAGTCCGTTTACACTTCCCTGGATGTGCGCCTTGATGTTTTGTAAATTCTCTGAGGTCAGTGTAGGTACATCAGCTCTATAAGCACAGACCGCCTCAATAATGTGAGTGGCTCAGCAGTTTACGCATTTAAGCAAGAACTGCCACACTGGGTATCATTGTGTGTGGAACATTTCAGTCAACGCATAACATTTATGCAGCAGGTGTGTCTTGCACTTTCTACATCAGAAAAGGTAGTGAATCAGAATAGTTTATTTGTGTTATGCACATGAAGCAAAGGAGCAGATTGGTTGTCTGTAATTTAGACCAAAAACTTCACTCATCTCACATTGAAATATATTTTTTGCTTCGCTAATTGATTCTGCAGAAATCCGCCATGTTTATCAGTCCCATGAGATATTTTTTTCCATATCTTTCCATGTATTTTTCTTCATTGTGAGCAGCCATGTTGGTATTCATACAGGAGACGATGCATGTCCCTGATTGGCTAATTAATCTGTCAATCAAGCCCAATGAAATTTGTGAGAGAGACACTGTGACCAGACAGTGTATTTTTTATTTATCGTCTGGATTTTCCATGACACCTGTTGAGGCAAAATGCTAGGTACATTTCCAGATAAAGCTGCATGTGTGAATGGGGCTTTCCAAATTCAGGACAAACATGGCGTTTTGTATTGATGTGCAAATTTCATCCGTACAGATCTGATGCAAATCCAAGGTGATATTGTTATTATATTATTCATCACAGAAATCAGCATAAAGGGAGACACACAATTGTATGCAATAAACCGAGGATGCAATGCACCATTAAATGAAATCAGCTCATTTAATTTTCATAGTTCACAGGCGCGTCAGAAGTAACACAGAAGTGCCCTTGTTTTGTGTAAATGTGTCATCTCTCTCTCAGTCTCTTCTTTCTTCAGATTGATATAATGGCTCAATCTTCCGCTCCCATTTTGTTTTCCTCCTCTGCGATTGCTTCTTTACATTAGGCGGCGTTAACCGTTCACTGCCTCATGAATACACTACACCTACCTTTTACACAGATAAGAGGATTAATCTAAGCATCTCCACATATTTTGGAGCAAAGTGAATGCAGCAAAAGGAGGCACAATGATCAGTAATAGGCGTAGAAACAAACAAAAACGCGGTGCTACATCTAAAGCAGCAGATTATTGGCTCAGTGCAGAATCTCTTCATCCCTTAACTCAGACAGGATTGGTTTACTCGCCGCAGTCGACCTTGAGGGACCAAACCTGGGGCACAGATAAATGAGTCGCAGCCCCAGCCTGCATTAGGAGCCGCTATTAGATAGATCTGTTTACAACCTGCTGCAATGTGTGTCAGCTTTCTTCACAGGAGCGCTCTTTATTCAAACTGCCAGAGCCTGTCTCCCAAATCAAACACTCATTTTAGCAAAGCGGTGACATACGTTTCAGGGTAGCTGTTACAGACAACTCAAGCTTTGTTCTCAATATAACTACGACTAATAATATTTACTTTCTTGTAGACTTTCTATTAAATTTTATTACTCATTTAGGAGACCAATAAAGCTTGGGGTGGAATGTCAAAAAACAAATGTTAGCATATTTCCAGGCAGATTTACTCTCATGAAGAAACATGTCCTTAATCAGTGGCAGTGCTCACTGGGGAGTTAAGAGTTCAGTCCCTGGCTAAGTCCACTCTGTCCACCGAGCACGCTATGGTTTCACTTTCCTCCCAAGCATATGAACATGCATAATATATCACTTGATGACCAATCAGAGCAGGAGTTTGCTAGAACTCGGGTAGAGCGAGCTGAAGATAAAGCAAAACTGACTTTTTTTTTTTACTGAAAAAGTTCATGATTTGAAACAAGTGAAATTTTCTGGATTTTTTTTTCTGCAGTAACAGTGCACTGGACATAGTACAACTTGTGCCAGCTTTAAGCTAGCAATATAGAGCATTCATTAAATAGTACAAGGCTGGGCAATTCTTTTTACCCAAGGGCCATCTTCTAATTCAGACAAGTGGCAGACAGGCGGACTCCAGTCCTTCCTGTAATAACGGCGGCACGGTGGCTGAGTGGTTAGCGCTCTTGCCTCACAGCAAGAAGGTCGCGGGTTCAATTCCCGCACGGCCCGGGCCTTTCTGTGTGGAGTTTGCATGTTTCTCCCCGTGTCTGGGTGGGTTTCCTCCGGGCACTCCGGTTTCGCCCACCAACCAATAACATGCATGTTAACTCTTTCACTGCCAGCCCTATTCTCACTTTCCACCCCTTCCCTGCCAGGACTTTTTGCTAATTTTAAGCAATATTCACAGCTCCACAAAAAACCTTGTGCAACTGGAATCATGACATGTTGTACATCAAATGAGACCTACAAGTGTCTACTTTCATTTAAAAAAATAAATGTTATTCTACATTATTCCGTTCTCTTTTTATAGGCATTTGAAATTCGTTGTTTTCATTACATTTCAGTGTTTGACGAGAAACTTTTGAGATAACGCCCTTTTTCTAAATCAAACTTCATGTCATTGTTATTTTTGTCTGTTCTACTTTTTAGTGAAAGAATATTAGCCAGTACAATGAAATAATGTCTTTAGGATAAAAATACAAGCTTCACGTGATTAAAACAATGAGGACGAGTGTCTTTTTTATCTTTAAACCAACAAAACCTGTGTTACATACGGAAGTCCAGAGCTGCCAGTGTGGAGTAAACTTTTTTTCAGCTTTTCTCGTTATAACGACTTTTTATTTACGTTCAAACGACAATATTCTCGTTATTACGACTTTTTATTTACGTTCAAACGACTTTTTTTTACGTTCAAACGAGAATATAATGTCGTTATAACGACTTTTTATTTACGTTAAAACGAAAATATATTCTCGTTCGAACGACTTTTTATTTACGTTAAAACGAAAATATATTCTCGTTCGAACGACTTTTTATTTACGTTAAAACGAAAATATTTTCTCGTTATAACGACTTTTTATTTACGTTAAAACGACAATATTTTCTCGTTAAAACGACTTTTTTATGATAAACAGACTGCTCTTCCCATGATGCGCCACAAGCTGGATACCTCAGGTCCAGTCAGCAGCAGACAAAAGCGCTGAACGCTGGTCTGAGTAGGTTGAAGAACCTCGACAAAAGCCACATAACAAGTAAGTATATTGTGTTCACAGTGGAATACATGATAGTATTTTACTTGGAATGTGTGTTTATTTCGGAAAGTTATGACTATCGGTGTGTATATCTCGAATCCAGCTAACAAAATTAGCATGTTTGGTTTGTGCTGTCGTAGTAATCCGCACATATTCAACCATTAACTTAAATGAATGACCTTTCTCTATTTCTAATATGACCCTATTATTTTTGACTGAAGCAGGGTTTCAGTGTGTATGCGCCAGTAGCATGGCCAGTAGTAGTTGTAGTAGCTAGTGGCAAGTAGCTAAGCTAGGCCTAGTAGTGCGCTGTCAAACTCCTAGCGCTGGTTTGTAAACACAGTCAAATATGAGAGTCATGCGACTACTTGTACATCGGCGGCACTTCTGCGATACTATGCTGTCTCTCCGAGATTCGCCGCGCTCCCCTGTATGTGTCAGACACATGAGCAACAAAGACAGAATACGTATCTTTGCACAAATAACAAATAGAGGCACATTTTGACAAATATGTTAACTTTACTTCTTTATGTCTGGAAAAAATCTGGTGCACTCGGCTTTTGAGACCGGATGGTGGTTACTATGGGAAATTGGCCAGCTGCACTCGCTCATTGGCGCACTGGCCAAATACGTATCAAAGCAAATTAAAATATGAAAAAAGGAGCTAATATTGACCTTTGTGTATTTTGCATATGTTGCCTCCCTCTTGTGGACAAACTTTGTACTTATTCTTATTTTCACTTGTTTTACAGGAGTGAAAGAAGACAATAAACTGCTATGGATGAACAGCATTTGCATGAGTTGGTTAGGTCATATTCTTAATGGGATTAAAACATAGTGAAATATTGCTTTCACTTGGCACTATTCATGGAGTCGTCATGAGCATACGAACATTAAGAAGGATCTTATCCAGACTGCAGCTTTTTCGGCGCAAAAATCAAAGTGACCTTGTTGATATTGCATTATTTCTCATGGAGCAGCTGCAAACATATGGAAAACTTCATGGATACAAGCTGCAACACCTTCACTGCATCCAAGAGGGATTTATTGTTACCCGAAACACTATAAGACATTTACTAAGCATTTTGGATCCTCATGGCGTCCAGCTTAGACAACGACATAGGCTTAGACGACGACTATATTGTAATCCTGGTCCAAACTACATGTGGCATGTTGATTCCTATGATAAACTGAAGCCCTATGGTGTCTGTATTAATGGTGCAGTGGATGGCTTCTCAAGAAAGATAATGTGGCTTCATGCATACTCAACCAACAGCAATCCCAAAGTTATAGCTGGATATTTCATTTCAGAGGTTGAAAAGAAAGGGGGTACAGCGGCTAGAATTCGTGCAGACATGGGACCGAAATGGGATCATGGAAAACATGCAGCAGTTTTTGCGCCTTGAACACAATGACTCTTACGCTTCTAATTGTTTCATCTATGGAGCAAGTACACACAACCAGCGTATCGAGAGCTGGTGGGCTTTCTTAAGAAAAAATCATTGCCAGTTCTGGATGAATACTTTTCAGGAACTGAAGGATGAGGATGAGTTCATTGGCGACTTCTTGGATAAACAGCTGATTCTCTTCACCTGTCTGAACATCATTGAGGTATATGTATGCATATACTGTATGTTATATAACAGAGCTAAAACTAAAATTTGGAAACTGTCTAAGAGTGTTTGCTTGTTTATGTATCTTTCAGGAAGAGCTTCAACGTGTTGCTCATCTCTGGAACACCCATATAATTCGAAAAAACCAGAAATGCCATTGCTCCAAGTGGCCGACCTCACATGATGTACACACTTCCTCAGCTGTTTGGAGCCAAGATCATCTCAGACATGTATCAGAGCAGGCAGTGCAAGCGTGCAGAGCACAATGCTTACAACGGGGGCCTTATCCGTGCGACGAAACTGTGTTCATGTTGTCCTGTCAGTTGATGGCAGACCACTTTCTACATGCCCCATCTACACCCAGTGAGGCAATTGAACTCTACCTATTTTTAAGAAGTAGCATTCGCAAAGATCTGTAAAACATGGTACTTCACTAGTCAAGTTGGGGAGGGGGGCTTTTTAGCCACTTTACTAACCATTGTCAACATGCTTATTATTTGTTTATTTACATATTGTAAAAACAAAAAACGGAAAACTATTTTGGGTATTGCTTCACTTGATTAAAAAAACATGGCAACATATAGTAATTGCAAAAAAGTTGTTTATTTAACTTTGAACTTTTTCCTCTCTGGAATTGTACAAAAACATGTGCATCGTCTTAAAATAAGATCAGGCAAAAAACATAACAATGTTGCTTTTGTACATACACAACAATTAAAGTGCATAGAGTAATTGCCCTAAATACATTGGTTATTTGGTTTAATGTCAAGAAAAGACTGCTGACAAAATTATCTAACTGAAGAATAAACTGAGAAAAAAAAATAAATATATAAAATGCATAAACTGTTTGAGTGCTCTATTTTTTGTGCAAACTGCAAAACTATTCTTTGTGCACACTGCAAACCAGCATCATGAACCTGCTAGAAATACTGTTTGAATATTAACCAACATAAGATTTTAACGGTTTGTGTGTAGGTTGTTTTTCTATGCAATATCCATAACAAAACAGCTATTGCTACTGAGAATTTGATCAAATTCTACCCTTAACTCTGGAAGGACAAATATGTCCAGGGTAGCTCCAAGACTGGTCACAAGTGTGCGCAACTGGTCGCCGTGCAACTCCATCTAATGGTGTGAAAAGTATTTCTATTTTATCTACACAAATCACATCAGAGCCTGTAATGAACCGCAGGCACTTCCTAAGATCGGACGGATCAAGTCCTCTGATATACTGTTGCAAGTACCGAAAACTCTGCTGCTCAGCATGGTAGAGGGGGAAGCCTCCAGCAATTTCAGAACTTTTTTTGGGGTCGGTTTCACTTTTTCATATACTTGTTGAATGGTGTCCAGACTATGAAGTCTTTTTCTTAGCTCTGGTCCCACGACTTCAGACAGCTTGTCTAATGCATACTTTGGCTGTTGAATTATCATCTTATGAGCAACACTTAAAAGTGTAGTTTTCAGTTTCAGTTTTGTTTGAATTGACTGTACCCCCATGCGGTCTAAAAAATCTATCAGATCCTCCTTTTCTTCATCAAGGTCATCAAAATTGTGCTGTAAAGCCTGTTTACTAGATCTCGGTCTTCCTTGCTGATGTATAAAGAAATGACTCAAACAGCAAGTCAGGTGAGACATTTTTTTCGCCAAACAGTAGTGCTACTGTGAAAGCTTGTGCCAGCCTACAAGGGAAATACCCACAGTCCTGAAACCCTTTAACAGGATGCGGCCAATGGATTTCCATTCCTCCTCTTTTCTCTTGGAGGAAAGGGCAGGGACACGCATGTCCTGTCCTTCGGTAGCATAATCATAAAACTCTGTCCAGAATGCTGAATAAACATCCCGAGAAACTCCAGATGCATCTGACCCTTTTCATCAATGAAACTGAACTTGAGAGGGCAAGTTAGCAGAGTGGGATTAGTAAACTGTGAGATAAGCTCATCCAGAAGATTTGCTCTGTGAACTTTTATGTGAATATTGGCAACATTTGAATTGACATTTGTTGGGGTTGATGTTTCATTAGGAGAAAAACAAGCACTTGCTGTAAGGCACAGAGCATCATCGTGCTCATAAGCAGGTGTAGGGTTGTTTAACTCATCGACAATCACTACATCAGTGGGTGCTGAGCATGTGGAAACAATGTCACCCTCTAAGGTAAGCTCATCACTTACCAAAATAGGCACAGTGTCATCTAGTTGCACAATGAAAGTTTCGCCTACATGAGCGCCAATGATGACTTCAGACGTACTGGATGAGAGTGATGCATTTCATGTTGATGCTCCGCAAGATCAGAATCTTCAGTTTCTGTAAATTCCTTTGGTGTTGTGCAGAGGTAAAAACGCAGCATCCCCATCTTGAGTACAGAGTAAAGTTCCCCCACAGTAACATCTTCATCTAACACTGCATCTTCTTGAAAATCCAGAATATCAAAAGTAAAGTCCTCCAATTTCCCTACTTTCGATTGTCCCTTTGGAAAAAATAAATCTTGTGCCATTTGTAAAATGTCAGTTTTTTGGCCTGCTTTGACACATCAATTTTTCTTGTTCCACCTCCAAATTTTTTGCGTTGCTGTTTTCCTTCATGTATCCATCCCAGTTCAATTTTTCTTGTCTGTCTGCAAGCTAACTTGTTCTGTTTTAGATGCTGTTTTTGATATTTGGTCGACGGTCCAGGTTCCTCATCTTGCTCCTCTGAGGTTTTATCAATGCCCATTTTTCTGCGGAGTTTTGTAGCAGAGACTGCCTCTGCACATCCTTCTCTCCTTTTCTTTGGTGCTCAGAACAAAATCTTCGTGTGGCAATCCTGTCCCCATATATAGGAATATACCCAGCCAGGACGTCATCTTCCATTGATTCAATGATGGAGAGGTCAATCTACAAAAAAATAAATTATTAATAATTATAATTTTGTATTTATGAATTATTCTCAATTATCATAATGCAAAATAGAAGACCAGGGTTAGTTTAGGTGGGAGCACTTAACAATTGTTCTGATAAATTTTTCAAAAATGACACCTATAAGCTTATGTCATATATTTTATACACTTGGTAAATAGCCTAAATAATATGTTTTAAAAATTTTAATATTCAGGATATTGTAAGGTATTCTTCTAATATACAAGGACTTACTTGAAAAAAAGAGATTCTGAATTTCAGTGGGACTTTCCAAGTTGGATAAAAGTAAATAAATAAATTGAATAATGCATATCTGTCCCATTTCCGTCAAAGTGTTCAAGAGCATATCTGTTGTTGTTGTTTTTGCTTTTTTTTTTTTTTTTTCCTCATTTATGTGTGTTTCCAGATCACAACTTTGAAGTCTATTATACTACAGATCACGCCTGAGCGAATGAGGGATTAACTGTTACATCCAATAATGCGAAAATGAGCGCAGACGGTCACTTTCGCAAACATTTTGCTCCGCGTACCAGGCAAATTTCCTTTGCATGCCACAAAACAAAAACGACAACCCCCACATGAAAGCAGCTAGATCAAAAATAACGCCAATGACGGTATGATAAAATTATTAAACATTTTATCAGACGTTATTGTTCGCGCTAGCGCGTTGTGTTAGCTCGTTGTACAGCTCACGCTAAGTAGCTAGCTAAGCTTCAAGCATTTGTCAATAGACAATGTTGAACTGTAAGCTACTTACTTTGTCATCTCGTAGTTTCACAATGTTGCGCTCGTCAATATTGCGGCTTCTTAGGAATGCAAACAATGCTGTTTGCGCCTCCATTTGTTGCTGTGCTAGTTGCTTGTGCCGTCCATCGATCTATTCCGTCTCGTCCATATGGCTGTGCGAGGCAGGCAGGAAGGAGAACACCTGGAGCATCATGGGAAGCGCTGTCTATTTTTCATTAAAAGTCGTTTTAACGAGAATATATTTTCGTTTAACGTAAATAAAAAAGTCGTTCGAACGAGAAATAATTTTCGTTTTAACGTAAATAAAAAGTCGTTCGAACGAGAATATATTTCGTTTTAACGTAAATTTAAAGTCGTTCAAACGAGAATATATTTTCGTTTTAACGTAAATAAAAAGTCGTTATAACGACATTATATTCTCGTTTGAACGTAAAAAAAAGTCGTTTGAACGTAAATAAAAAGTCGTAATAACGAGAATATTGTCGTTTGAACGTAAATAAAAAGTCGTTATAACGAGAAAAGCTGAAAAAAAGTTACTCCACACTGGCAGCTCTGGACTTCCGTAGTTACAGACGAGGAGACATCACGGTAGTTTTTCTACTTTCTGATGCAAATTCTATAGATTCAGACGCTTTCACAGTGCAAAGATTATTATTAAACCCTCCAAACATGAAGAAATACAGTAGTTTGACTTACTCTGACACTTTTGGATCGCTCACAGAAGAAAAGGTTTAGTTTTTCTCTTCCAGACTCGCTGCATAAGTCGTTCTCCTCAGAGTCCTAGTCCAGTAGGATCGTCTTTTCTTCATTTTAAAGATCAAATATCTGCTCTAAACTTACTCAACAATGTTTTTAGTCCAAGATGTGTTGCCTGTAATCCGTTTGAAAAGAAACACGATCCTTTAGATGCGGATGATCACCTAAACACAGCCGACTGCGCTGCCTAATGTAAACAGGAAAGACGTGCATTTTTCCGGTCCTTGGCTTCCTCTGCGCCCTTGTGCTAATGTGATACTGCACTCCGGTGGTGAATATATGAAAGTGCAACATGATTGTTTACTACTGGTGCACCGAACACGTGCGTCAGAGAGCCATCTATCGCCGCATATAAAAAAAAGCTTATGACGACAATTGTCGTCATTGGCAGGCTACGGTTGGGTTCGTTATGACGACACGTTGTCGTCATTGGCAGGGAAAGAGTTAAGGTAATATCCTGAGGAGATGCCCAAAGGCATTGAAGAATGGGTCAAATGCAGAGGACAAATTTCCCTACGGGGACAATAAAGTATACCTTACCTTACCTTATTGAAAACCCGTTTTTGCAAAAAAAAAAAAAAAAAAATCTACAATTTTGTTTATTTATTGTGAAGAACATGCATGAGTACAAACAAATGCTCAATAGCAAAGTCAATCAAAGGAAGAAAGCAAGCCTGATTGCCACAGTTGCCCAGGTTTTTTAAAATGTTGCTATGTTGATGAAATGATGAATAATAATATGAAATGCCCACTGTCCTGGTGAAATCAAAGAAAATGTTAGTGATGATGATTAGTATTTGACAAAGCTTTACTTTCAATCTATTATCCTGAATAAAAGCTTTGTGATCTTTGACTTCAGTAATCTTCAGAGTCATTGAGCAGTTGTTCTGAATTAGTGAAAGCAAACACACCAAATTACTAAACTAATGATGAATAAAAGATCTGACACATGTACAAATGAACACAGTCTCCGTGAATGACTGCAACCTCAGCCTAACCCTGTGATAACCTCTGCAAACAACACACTGGCTTGTTTTCAATTCAGCACTGCGCTGCATATCAGAGTCTTATGATTTTACAGCCAATATTTACTTTCCTTGAAGCTTTATCAACAAAGCCCACCATTTGGTTGTGAATTTGGTCCATCTGCTATTTAAAGCTAGCACATGCTGTTTTATTAGCCAGAGTTTATGTAGCTCACTCCAGCTGGAATCAAGACAAAACCTGGATATTTTACAAGTGAGCTAATTCTTTTTGCTCCACACGGACTACGAGCAGAATAAAGTTGAGCAATGTTTTGAGCAAATTTTACAAATGTAGTTGACATTTCATTTTGGATAGGATTTGCATTTAAAAAAATTAAAATCTGTTCTGGCAGTGCAACTCTGGCAGATGGAGTCCGAAAAACTAATTTGCTTAATCCCATTATTGGGAATGTGGTTCCAGTATTACTAATGTGAAAGAATGACTGAAACAGATACATTCCATTGGGACAAGAATAATGTTACAAGATTATGATTGCCACTTAAAGTAGATTTTTAATGGATCTATTTAGATCTGTTCAGCACGCATAGCATCATAGCTTAAATAATTTTTAACAGCAACAAAGTGAAACTTTTTAAGACCTTGTCTATCAAAATTTACGACAACGTCCAAGTTTAAAAACATTTTATGAATAAAAAAGTGTGTTTTTGTTTTATCTTTGGCACTGTTTATTGGCTCACAATATTACATAAATTTCAGTTATTTCTGATCCAAAACCCTGCACCTGTCACATGATCACTGACAGGAGCTGCACCTGCCTCTCCGTTACTGCGCTCATCTGCAGTGACAGCTTTATGTCCCTCTTTACAGCACACACAGGTGATCTCTGGTGCTCCCCATCAGTTCATTTATGTTTATAAAGTTCACAGAACTTTGTGATGCAGTGGCTCAACTTGAAGTTAATGTGGAAATAGGCGGAGAGTTCTTTGCTTAGTTCTTTTACCACGTGTGCCCGATCTGCGCACCTTAAATAAATCAAGAAAATGTAACGAAACACCCGCGGTGAAGGGCTCTGCTCATTATGCACAGCGCGCAGCATCCTTAGCGCTAGCAAATGACAAAGTCAGACAATTTTAGCCTGAAGTGTTGAATTTTGTTTAAGCGCAATGAGTTTACCTTAAAACTTGCTCTCTAAGGGAAACGTGCCTTTCATTTGGCCAAGTTGAATAGTTCTTGTTTAGTCCCGAAATTGAGGCGATTCATGCTAAGCTAACACTGAGTACATGAAGCACGCACCTCTGTTCTGCGCTGATGCTCTATGCGACAAGTATCACGGCAAATGCAATAACTCTGACACCAACAAGCACATTCTTCATTTAACTTTGATAAATCTGCTCCAAATACAAGATCTTAAAAAAGCCTGAACACCTAAAGTTCTAACTTTGACACATTTTAGACCTTTTAAAAAGTTAAATTTCCCATTTCCCATTTCAAATTTAAGACTTTTTAAGGACCCCTGACTTGCAATATACTTTTTGGTGGAAAAAATAGTTACCCAACCTTTACCTAAAAATCTAGATTTTGCATGGTGTTTGTTCTTAAACTTATAGTATCCGGAGAGATATTGGAGTTGTTAATGTTTTGTATGGATACTTGCTCAAATGAATGTCTAGTTTTCATAGTTTTTGTATTTGACAGTACCTGATTTTCTTTGTCAAAGCATATCTCCACAGTTATACCTTGGGCTGCTGGTGTAATCTGCTTGCCTCACCATGCCTGCGTAGAGCACTTTTACACTTGACAAGCCTCCTTTCCAATTATATATGCTGTTTGTGGTAACTGTTATACAAACTTGGCAAACAAAGACCTCTATTATATACTTGGCTGTGGTTATGCATACATAAAGGCTGATACAAATGCATGATGGAGCACATTTGAATGAAACATTTAGCTTTCTAATCTGTTGTGCTGTACAATCCTGACTGGAGCCAGAGCTGACACATACCGTTTGCTGTCCTCGTCAATATTGGAGTGGGCAGAGCCAGTATTTGGGATGTTAGCTGACAGGCACATGGCAGTTGGCAGTGGGGCTGTGACTTGGCAACAGTAAAGGCCACATATCACTGCTGCTGCTGTACAGAGGTGTTACGCTCGCAGACACAAACATGCAATGAAAATAAACCACACGGAGGAATGACTGTGCACTGTGTAAAAGGCGGGCCCAGTCTGCAGCTCATTTCTATCAAGCAGACCTTTGGGAGAGAGAGAGAGAGAGAGAGAGAGGAGAAGTGAGGACAAATTCACAACTGGAGCACACTGACAAAGAAACAAGGACGGCAAACCTGAGTTAAGCAGCTAATGGAAGAATGAGCCACACCAAACATGAGCTGCATTTACAAGGATTCACAGAAAACAAAGTAAAGAAGAGACACAAATATCCAAAAAGCTGGCTATTTCTGTCAAAAATGTATTACGGGATGCATGTCAATAACAATCATTACCAGTATTCACCATAAAATCTGACATTTTTAAGGCCATATTATTCCTCAAGTTTTGATCAGCTTTATGAAGTTGTACCTTCTGAAGAGGGCTAAGCAATCAGAGAAAAAAAATAAAATAAAAATAACACAATAATGCCAGACAAATTCACAATTAAACTTTAGACCACTTTTCTGTACTAGGGCTGCTCGGTTACAATGAAAAGAAAAATTACGATTATGTAAATCAGAATTTAAATCATATTTTTTCTAATGATTACTTGCTTAGAGAGAGTGCAGAGTGAAGTAAAGAGATCAAATGAAATGTGTGACATATCGAACAGTAAATGAACAGTTGTAATCTATTGTACATTTATAAAGTAACTGCCTGGGATCTAATTTTCCACATCAAAGAATTAAGGTGAATAATTGTAATCGATTACATGATAACTATATTGCAAATTTGATTATTTGCACAACCCCACATGTTCTGAGTGGTAAACATGCTTATGTCTTGTTGATTCAGCCACCTGATTGAAAGATAAACCTAATGATGAAAATCTAATTGACTATTGAGATCAAAGTTACACTGGCTCACACTGCCTCTAGTCCAGATCCTGATCCGTCTGGGTCCGATGGACACTCACAGTGCGACCGGAGTATGCAAGACTACAAGTTCAAAAGGATTCATGTTCAACTTGGGACATGTACTGTATATGTAAACAAAGTTGTGCGAGTTTTGGGCTTATTTTATGTCAGTTCATTTTATTTTTGGCCACACAATGGATAAGCACGGGTCACTAATTTACAGATTTGTCTGATTTTTTTAGTAGTAGTACAGTAGCGTTTAATCCAGTAGTGTAGTGATTTTATTTGAAAACCACCGGATGCATTTCACCCATGCTCGCTTGGTTTCCCAGTGTTGTGTCTTGTTTTCACAACTTCACCAAAAAGGGCCTGGAGCGCTCCGGCCGTCCAGTAAAAGTTCCCTCTAACAGAAAAGATCCGGACGACCGCAGCGGAGCTGTGCGGCTTGTCAGACCGGAAGGACCACAGTGTGAGAGTTCTCTCGCCGGACACACACTTTGAGATTAAGGCAGTGTAAACATATTCAATAAAAACAAGACAATAACTATAAAATAGACTTAATCTAAGAAACATGTTATTACAATATAAAGTACATGCATGATATGAATAATTCACTTTCTTACACATGTTATCTTACATCAACCAAGCCATTATGCAACCTACACTGCCTGGAGATTAATAGGAAATTTTCTATGCAAATGCATTCCTCATTACTTTCCATAGAAAGGTCTTAAAGTGTACATTATACAAGGAGACTCATAAGCCTGAGGAGTCAAAGCTCTAGAGGTGAGAAGACAAATTGTAAAGATAAATATTTTACAGTAACGATTAAAATTTTAGGTACTAATCAAAGTTTCTTAATCTTTAATCACTTGCTCATAACTGATCCTGTTCAATTATGAATATGGCGCCCAAGCCCTTCCTGTTTGTCTCCTTGTGTGTGCACTTTGACGGGGATGGCTAATGAAAAGTCTGATTTTCTCTGGCTAGACATAAGCCTTTGATGTCATCAAGAAAAAAGCTGGCGGCAGAGGACACTGAGGTTATACAAGACTTCAAAATAAACTGGATTTTTATTATCAATGAAAGAGGAGCAAGCAGGACAACAAGAACCACATATTCCCCAGAAACATTCTAGCACATTTACTGAGCTAAATCACTGTTTTGAAACAAACTGTGCTCGACGCTGACCCAGGAAGCCATATATTTTTGCAGCACTTGAGCTACTGCTGCTCCAGTTACACTTGAGTTTTGCAATAATGACTTATTGTTTGTGAGAAAGGGCAAGCTTCTCCCAGAAAATGATAGTGCAATGTTTTGGGAAGAGGAGAGGAATACAGCACTATAATACTCAATATCAGATTTGGAAAGGCAACCCTCACTACTACAGCAGCAATGAAGAATGGTAAAATGTAAACAATAGATTTCGATCTCAAACCCATAGAGAAATATGTGGACTTGTATGTCAAAGGTTTTAAAATTCTTTTGAAGTTGCCTCTTTATTAAAGTTGTATACATATTTTCTGCCTAAATTAATGCTTAGAAATCATGATTTTGAGAAAAAAGTAATTGTAATGAACCATTAGACATACATGTTTAGGCAAATATTATCAGAACAGAGGTGAAAGCTTCATTCAAAGATTGATATTAAAGGAGGTGTTGCTTAGGAGATTCACAAAATAATTGAAAATATTGAGCATATTGAGTAAATTGTCTACAAAGAAAACTACTGAAACTAGTTCAAAACAAGAGAAACTATGAATGCACCAACGGATTTATCAAAACTGTTGGATGTATGTCTGTGCTTGAATTTATATTCACAAAGTTGTACAATAATAACTTGGATGATAAATAACATTTAGCTACATAGATTGATTTGAGTCATTACTTATTATTCACAGAGAATTGAACGATATTTAAAGTCGTATTGTATCTCAACCTGGAAAAAAAGCTATATTTTTGTGAGTCATAAACATTTAATAATCTGAATCTATAATGTTTTCCAGTGATTAAATTGTTAGTTTTTTCCATGGACTACATCCACCTTTACATCTCACTGCGTGGCAAGTCGTGCAAAGAAGAGCTTTTGCTGCCTTTTCAAATGATTACAATTGAGCATGTGTGAGCACAAGGCAGCACAGCATCAGCTCGCTTCTGAATCTACTGCTGCATGTGGTCCGATTGTATATCATTACCTCCTCAGCTGGAGCACTGTCGACTTAAACATAAATACTATAGTGTAACCTCTCTAGCAACACTCATGAGGTTCTAAACTGGTGTATGGTTTGTCATGTTTCCTTATAGACCCTAGAGTCTTGTTCAGTCCATCTGTGAAACTATCACTATGGCAATGGCCTAAATTCCTCCTCAACTGTGTATGCATTTTGAACAGGCGTAGATTACAAGCGAGTCCAAATTCATAGCCGCGGGTTTGTGTGTGAGAACAGTTCAAACTGAATGAAAAAGAGCGTCACTGTCAGAGCGAACATCAGGTTTGTAAGACATTGATTTTTCCCAACAAATGGCCCAATGTGTTTCGTGCTCATTTCAAGTTGCCATTGACAACCAGGAGCAAACCATTTTGTGTGAATGGGTAGGTGATAGGGATGGGACGAGACAGAATTTTCACGAGACGAGACGAGCCACGAGATTGAGTCCACGAGATCGAGACGAGACAAGATTTTTAAATAATTTGCATTAATTGTTTCAATTTAGAATTTAAACAAGGCAAATTACAAAATTTGATTTTTATTATTTATTATTGTTAGTTTATATTCTTTTAGTTTAGCTTTACCTTTCATTATGTGTATCACCTTGGATTTTTATTATTTCAACGATATGAGTTTTGACTGAAATTGATCCACTCCTCCGTGTGTAGCTCAGACTCCGCCCCCTTTACCCTGCTTCACAGCGCTGCCGCTGCTGCTGCAGGACCAGACACACACAGATGAGGAGACTTTCCTACTTTTTACATGACAGAGGCCCAAATATCTCTTTGTGGATCTATTTTAAACAATGTTTAAGTGTGAAAAACACTGCACTGTTCCCGCGATGTCCGCGCGTATATTGACGATTATATATTTTTCGCGCTAACTTTTACAATGTTTAGGACTAATTATCTCTGTCAATATTGGTCCTATCTTTACGAAATAAAAACTGAGACAGAGTTTAGACTGTTTTCTGTCAGAATAAGTCCGCTACAAGTCTGTGTGGAGGAGAATATTTACTACAGCTGCTCAAAGATACAAAACTTAATTCATGACCATGGAAAAATCTCACGAGACAGATCAGTACGTGTGCGCACAGTATCGTGACAGTTTGATCTCGCGAGATCTCGCGGCACGAGATCTCGTCCCATCCCTAGTAGGTGACAAAACCCCATTCACGTTCATTGTGCATATTTAGACAGGTAATTTTGTAGAGGCAGTTAGTCTGGTTTACAGCCAAAATTTGCAACACGATTTTGAAATGAATAAAGCAGGGACACAGGATTTTCAAATGTTGGAGAGAAGAGAGAGTTTAAACTGTTTCCTACATTCAATGGTCTCTGGTTTTCACAAACACTTTGGCATTCACCACAAGGTAAAGCAGACTGTTCAGCCTCGCCCAGCCAACCAGTTCTCATTCCAAATTGCAAAATAGAAACATATCACAGCTTCAATAACATGCTTTAAACTGGATACAGGCGGCGGAAAACTGATTTTATGATACTTTCCAATATAAAAAACATTTTGTGATTAGGGCAGGGCGATATTGACAAAAATGAATATCTGGATATTTTTTGGGCATATCTCGATACCGATATTCAGACAATTATTACGTCAATAGGCTGTGTTCAAGTGTTAGAATGCAACGATGTCATGAATCTTGATGGTGAACAAGATTTCTGATCTGTATTGTACTTGTCATGAAATATCTAAAAGATCATTTAAACTGTTTCAATCTGAAGATTTCCATTAGTGACTACACCCGATCTCTTTTGTGTTACGACAAAAACTGACTTTGAACAAGATTTATTTGTGCTGCAAACATCTGTGTGAAGTATTATTGGTCTGGAAAATGCTGGAACAATGTCAAATGTTTGCAAATGAATCACAGAAGGGCAGACATATTACATTATATCCTAAGTTGAAAGTTACTAGCATCATTTTTTCTATTTTCTATTCTTACAAGATTCTTTTTGTGACAATTTTAACTACAAACGATATATTCAGTTTTTGGATATCTTGAAAACTACAGTCACAATATTATCTAAAATTGGATTCATTGCACAGCTCTATTTTGATATGAAACACATGTCCTTATTGTGTCTCTTCTGAATCCTGCTAATTGTAAGTGTAGGTCTGCTAATTAATGTGAGCGGTATCCAGCACTAATAGAACAAGTCAAAGCACCACCTTGAAGCAGGAGTCCATAAATAGCTGTGTGTTTTCATTTGGCAGAGCTTATACATATGTAGATAACCCACTCCCCTCTTAATGACCCTGACACATCCTTGTTAGTTTATCTGCGCTCCCTCTTTGCTCCTACAATCCCATTTGACACTAGTAATCGCAGCACCGTGTCTATAAAGGTTATCAGCACTTGTTAACATTAAGATTAAGACTATATTTTATCCCTTAGAGCATTTTTTTTAAACAAGTAACATAGTAGATAAAGAGCTAATGTCATTTAATTAATTTCTCTGCCACACAAAATACAAACCCAGCAAAGGTTGGGTTTCTGTTTGATCTAAAAACTGCCTGACACGGAGCAGACGTTTCAGACAATTTCACACTGTGCTCTGCTTTCAAATCTAAATATACTAACAGAGCGAGATGCACGGGTCACAACGAATCATAGAAATGTGCTGTCTCTTTCTGAAGGTACAAATAGTGTGTTTTAATCAGAGGACAAGTGTTACGGTACATATTAGATAAAATAAAGGAGAGCGTGACCTTAGTAGGTGTTATTTTTGTAAAAAAAAAAAAAGCAGTTTCAAACTTGTTACGCCACAATGTTGCTATAATACCATGCAATGTCATATTAAAGTAGCGCCAAGTCAACTAACTGTCCTTCAAGGTGCTATAATGTGCAAATAGCCGTTAGCTAGACGGTCCATGGACATAGTGCAGTTTACTTATTAAATGTGACAATGCTCTCTGTTCTAATAAACTATTAATAAGAAAAATGCTCACGCTAATGATCACTCTGTAATAGGGATGTTCATTAACCGATAAATCAATTAACCGTAACTAACAGCTTAACTGAGTGGGACGTCTTTGACTAATTACTCCAGCAGATGGCGTTAACTGCCCTGAACACCTCTGAGTCTGGAAGAGTAAATCTGTGTGACACTGCAGTGTTATGGACTAATATCAATCATGAATGGATTTATTCACTTAGATTTGATGTGAAAAAACACTGGATTATTCACCTTTTAACAAACTTACTATCAATGTTTACCTCTCAAAGGTAAGCGGCTTTAAAACATGACTCCTATTTGTGTGTAGTTTTATTTAAGCATAGTGCAACAGTGCAATAAAACTGTGTTTTAGAGGCTTTTGTCAGTTGTGTTGTGCACAGTTCAAAGGCCTGCGCTGTTTCGCTGCTCTGCATTCACTCTAGGCTCTGATGTGCACAAAACATCAATAACAGCAATAAAAAAGTACTGCGCTAACACATTTGATTAACCTATTATTGAGCTACAAAAAGAAAAAAAATTGAAAACGTGCATCCCTACTCTCAGGATCAAGAACCAATTCAATATATTTTTGTCTCGTTGCCATGAGAAATTCATGACGCAAAACTGTAAATATATTTAAAGAGAGTCAGCTGTCAAGCTTTATTAAAAATCATGGCTGCATTTGGAAATCTAATAAACACTGACAGCCCGATTTTGCCCTTTTGTCTTAGCCGGTCTTAGCGGATGGTCTTAATTATTCCTCTGTTGGCCACTAGTGGCTCTCTCCAAGCTCTATACACTGTCAGTATAGAAGGTGTGGCTCCAGCCAGATGTGAGGGTACAGTTTCCTTTAGTGAACCAGACACATGCTCACGCCTGTGACAAGTGAGCAGTGATCACAGGCAAAAGTTACTGTAGCAGCAGCTTCAGTTTGGAAAAAAATAAAAAAAGGTAAAACTAATAAAAAACTATTTGATGAAAGTCTATTTACTTGACAGACTTTAACAACTTTGTCTAAAATTTGTCTTTTCTTTTACATAAAGCCTGTTGACTTCTATTATTATAGTTTTTTCCAAACTGAAGCTGCTGCTACAGTCTTTTGCCTGTGATCCTAAAGCAGCTGCTCACTTGTCACAGGCGTGAGCATGTGTCAGGTTCAATGAACAAAACTGCACCCTCACATCTGGCTGGAGCCACACTTCTATACTGACAGTGTATAGAGCTTGGAGAGAGCCACTAGTGGCCAACAGAGGAATAATTAAGACCATCCACTAAGACCGGCTAGGACAAAGGCAAAATCGGGCTGTGAGTGTGAACAAGTGACAACTGAGCTAAAGAAAACTAATATAAGTCAAGATTTCTGATCTTGTGTACTTCTGGTAAGAATCTAATAAAGAGGCTTAAACGTCCGCTTTTACATGTTATTGATGAGCATTAATTTAAGATGGGCTGTGGCCTCATACTTTGTGTGCAAAAAAGGGTAGATTTGACAAAAGGAGGGGGGGGGGGTAATATAGTTCCAAAGTAGTTTGGGGAAAAGGCAGCCATAGAGAACTTTGTGCAAGCAAATGTCCTTGTTGTACTCCAAAAATGAATTAAATGAATTTTCAATATAAAAGGAATTTAAACATAATAGCTTTTCTCTACGACTCTAATGGAAGTTGTATATAATTGTTTGTGTCCTTTCATGACCTCTATCATAAGGCTACTTTATGGATTTCTTATTATCCTTTTACTTAATATGAACGTATTGTGTATATATCGATTTTTTTTTTCCAGATTGTACAGCTTAATGTTCATTCTATTACCTGCTCTTGCAAACTAAATCTCTAAATAAGTATGGCTGAATGGAAGAATGACCAAATGACATTATCTTGCTTCTTGCTCCATCTGTAGTGTGTAGAGTTTTGTATCGATCGCCGCTTTGGCTGAAAACAGGAGATTTCTGCAGCAGGTGGTCAACGCAGCCAACACACGGTTCAATAATCTTTACCCCGTGGTGATGATTACGATGCCTAAATGAGTTTATAGTCTTGAGAAACCTCTGCAGACCGGCGCTGACATCACGTCTGTCTCCATGGCGATGCGGAGAAAACGTAGGCTGCTGGTGTCTGGGACGGGGCCACGCGAGGAGAGGAAGAGAGGGAGGAAGATTGAGGGAGCGCGATGGAGGCAGGGAGAGAGAAAGAAAGACTGCGATTCGGAAATCCTCTAGGAGAAGCATGAAGGAACATAGTGTCAGGAAGCTGGTGGCTCTGCATACTAACGCGAGACCCTTTTAGAAGGACATGTGCACACGCCTGCCACGCCGCGTCTCCCCCGGTTTTGTCAACAGTCAGAGGGTATCAAGTGAAAAATAGCCTTTGAGCAGAAATGTCAGCGGAGCCAATGGTGACATTAAAGCCGATTGGACTAAAGCTTTTGGACGCTCCCTGTACACTGAGCTGACAGGCGCCAGAGCTGCTGGGAGGGCGAACAGGGCCAGCCAGGGGACACCACAGAAGAATATGAGATAACCTATGGGCCAGCACTTCTTTGATGTCTATCGTAGACTACCTAACGGTTGTCTTGATGTGAAAACTGTGCCTTTAATGATTCAAAACATGTCTGTGTGAAAAAGACAAATGACAAAAAAGCACCAGGTCTCAAAGTCAACTCGATTTTTAAAGTTCAAATGAGTCACTGAGAAAAAAGGACGCGCTGACCGGACATTCTCGGATAAAGGCGTAATTGTGTGTGTGAGTTAGCATAATGATTGAGGATAAGAACAAAATGGCAGAATGATAAATGCGCCGTCACAAAAAAAAGATTGATGTTGGTTGTGAATAATAAAGCCAGCCTGACAAGTCAAAAAATATGACAGATTTAGATAGAATATTGGTTTTATCATTTGGAGCTTGTGACAGTTATCGGAGTTCTAGCTTGAATGCATGATCATATTTATTTATAATTTATTTAAACACACAAACTTCAATAGATTACAATTGAACCAAACGTATTCCTGTGCAAGATGTTAAGTTGATAAGTGCAAAGTGTATTTTATCATGGGAAATATATGGGATATGCAACATACTAGTGAAAAATAGATGAGTTAAAGAGACGGAATCTCTAACAATGGGACAGTGCACACATTCTGATTTGGCTGTCAGATTATTCCAGCCTGGATTACAGGGCCATTCAGGGACATATGGCCCAGCATCTCTGAGTCACACCACGTTCTTGCTCAAATCAGCAATGCCTTTTGTAGGTTTGGAAATCGATTAAATTGGTATTTGGGAGAGGTACAGTAGATTAATTTACCCTTAGACTTAAATTATGTACAGTACACAGAAACTTAGGCCAACCATTCGAGCACATGATAGATGTGATAACAGTATCATCTTGCGGTGGCTCTGACCCATTTACTTACTAATGTCACCAATCTAAATATAGCCACAAAGAGGATTGCTCAGGAGAAGGTGGATGACTTAATAAAGGAAACAATATGTTTCTGTTGAACTTAAAAGTCTAGTATAGATACAAGAATTGTTTGCATTTTGTTCATTGTAAACTGCCTAGTAACAGAAAAAAGGTCCCAAACCATTCTGAGTCTGAAGACCTTCCAGTTTAAATCTTGGTTCAAAACTTCTCTGTCTGTGCAGATAAAACATTCTATGACCTTGAATATTTGTGTTTTATAATGTTTTAAAACCTTTCCCTACAATGTCAAGCACTTTGAGAGTGTATAACCGTGTATAACAAGTCAAAAACTTGTACAATGATCTTCGTCAAACTTTTCTAAACATTGTTGATCAAAACTACAACAGAAGAACTTTGCATGCTAACCGTGTTTAACGATTGCAAAAACACTGCTAGCATGTCTCGTTAGCTTCAGCTAACAGGTAAAACTTGATGAACTGACCACACAGACCCTGAAGCATGATGTTCTCTTAAATCACAGCTACAAAAGATCATGTGAAACACTGTCTGCAGATCATGCTATAACTGTCTTCAGATCTATAAATCTTCATGTAAGTGTTCTATTCAGAAATGTTATTTCTTGGATTTCAGAAAGCCAATATTGTGCAGCGGACACCTAGCTGAAAGCACTTTTTGCCTCCTAATGTAAGAGAGATTTTACTTCAAGAACATGCAAGTGAACAAACTAGAGTCTTTTAGCTGTTGTGTTACCTCATGTTCTCCAGCTTTGTAATGTTTTTATCTGCACTCAGACTTTTTGCTCTGCCTGCTCCTGACACTGAAGCATCGAGCATTTTGTTTCCATTTGTGAAATGGAATGTGCATTCTGCAGATGAAGGCGGCGGACCTGTTTTCTGCACCAAGAGTGCTTCATCAAAGTAGCCACTGCACTACGTCTTCCTCCAGCATCTACCTGTGGAAAAGCAAAGCTATTGTTTTGGCTGCTCTCTTTATCTGTGTGTTGATGTGGCTGCATGTATATTTACACAACCGGTAAGTAAACATACTTTAACATCTCCCACAAGTGCAAGGAGAGATGCACTATCTGCTTCACTCCTTCCTTTCCAGACATAATGTACTTAATCCAGTCCCAGTGCTCTAATTGGCAAACTGCAGCCATTTTGTGTGCTCTGCGGGCATTGCGAATTGGGGAGAGTGCACCGAGATGCCCTGAGCCCAAATGAGTCGAAGCGTGGGTAAAATGGATCTCGATGGGATAGTTACAAAAGAGGTACACACACACATGCTAACTCGAATACAAAACCGTCTCTCTCATTTCATTTCTGACCAGTAATACTCAAACTTCCTCAGCCCATTGCCCACACAGCAGAAGAACCATCAGCCCCTCCAAGCTGTCCTGTCTCCATCTCTTAATTTTTCAATCCCAATGCACTGAACAACACTTTGCACTAAAATGTACTCCATCAATCAATTGTGCTTTGCTCTTGTTCATTTGCCTTTACTCAATCTGTCTGCTGTCACACTTTAAAATTCTCCATATCTTGGTGATGTGAGTCTGTGGGGCAAAGGCTAAGTTAGAAGTCTGTCACCCGAGTTACCTGCTGAGAGTGAGCCAGACCTCATGTAAGCATCAATAATGAATGTAGCCCGAAGCTAAACGCTGTTACGGTGTACACAAAACGCATCAACAGCCAAGCCACGGCGCGCTCTCGCTCATTCTGCTGCGGGCGCTTAACAAGCTCTAAAACATGCATAGGACACCATTATTATTTAACCGCCAAGTTGTTGTACTTTGTGGTTTGAGAAATGTTCAACTTGCTCAGGACCTGTCAGATATTATTATCATCACATATAGATTTTTTTTTTAGTTTTTCCTTTCTTCCAATTAGTTTTTAAAGTTTTAACTCCTGCATGTCTGTGTAATTATTGTAATGCAAATGAAGTTTGAGCATTTAGAAAAGACCTGTTTTCACCTATCCCTTAGCTCCACCCACTGTCCTAAGGCCCTCAGTAATAAGAAGTTGAGATCTGAAAACACAAACAAACGTAGAAATGTTGCCATACGTTGCTTAAAATCACTCAGGATTAATAAAATGTGAAACAAGTTCAAGGTGCACTGTGTAACTTCCTTTAGGTGACAAATCAATTAAATAAAAATAAATAATACAGTGGATCATTATCAATAGTGATATTTGTGTGTCATAATGTTAAAAAAGCATCATTTTAAATATTTAATAAGTCAAATCAAATCAAAACATGATTTATTCAAATCTATATTGGTCAGAAAGTTACACTGTGGCATCTTTAAGTAATTGTTCCAAAGTTATGACTTTTAAAGCAGAAATTTTTTTAAGTCTTGTTAAACATCTATTTGATAACTAAATGATTTATTACAGAGACATTTTTTATTTTTAAAGTGTCTAAAGCTTGCATCTGCTCTCTGCTGCCTCTTGATTGCAACTTTTGTCTTTCTGAATTTACTCAAAGACAACTCTCATTGCAAACCCTGGGTTTTTTGTAATATTTGGTATCATGTAAAATTTTTGTATGTATTTTTACTATCTTATTTCAAATTAAAAAAAAAAAGAAAAGAAAAAAGGTTTGGATGTATTCACACAAGGGGTAACCACAAAACGAATTTCTGTTTGCTTGATCATAATCAATAGTGCAAGTTTAGCAAGGAAGCCAACATAATTTTAAAATGACTAATAAAATGGCCAAACTTTGTTATACCCTTTTGCTTTATCTAGTGTGACTATAAGAAAGTATAGTCGACCAAAGAAATACCTAATCGTCTAAAAACATACCCCATCGACCAATTAATCGACAGGGATCTCATTTGCTTTACATTCATCACAAGCTTTTAAAATAAGTTTTAGACAGACCTGCTTTGCATCAGTGTGCAGAGCCATAATTCTAAAGGAAAAAGAGCTGGAGGGCAGTTCAAGTTAGAATTAGCAGGAGGCCCATGTGGACCGTGTGAGGACAAGTCCAATTGTTTTTGTATTTCCAGCCTCATAAATATTGAAGGAGACAGCACAAGCAGCTTTCGATGTTGACAGAGTGGCAAGTATTGGCAGAGCTGTTTTGGCAGGAAACAGTCCATGCATCACTAGTCGCAGTGAGGAACGAGGCGCTCAAAACAGTGAATTAAAAGTCTAAAACCTGACCACAGTGGTGCGAGATCTTTGGTACAACATAAAGGACTGGGCGCACTGAAAAGAGCTTTTCTTGAGCAGGAGAGAGGATGGAGAGAGGAGATATGAGGACAGCAGGACGTTTTCTCTCCTCCGTCCTTGTCTTTGTCATTGATCCTTCCTTCAAAATGAGCTCAGCGTCTAATACCTGCCAAAACACAACCACTTTTTAAGGCTTTCTGAAGTCAAAACGCTTTTTGGAAAACAGCCGTGAGTGATCATTTAAGCTCACCTCTTCAAAGCACGGCTCAAGCGTAATAAGAGGCGGTGCAGCTTCAAGGAACAAAAAGTGTTTATTTCTTTTTACTAAACATTTATTTTCAATTAGGAGCACTGTGTAAAGAGGTGAGAAGTGTGGATAATGCAGTATTGTAAGTATCTACCAGGAGAGGCACTATAATCCAGTTAATCAACATAATTGCTCTATAATTTGCTCTTGTCTAGTCCCTGGATGATATCACTCAAATAGCACTAGAGTCATTTTTTGCTCTCGACATTGGCTTGCTCCAGTCTTAAATACTGACACAAACCTGGATAGTAGTGGGCTTTGATGGCAATAAGCATGTTTGTCAGCAAAGCAATATACTGTATAAAGCGTGAGGAAACGGGGAATAGTTCTTTAGGAAATTCAGTCAACCAAATCCATCAAAACTACACTAGCAAAAAAACAACTGCATAAATAAAGGGCACAGATTGCTAAACTCTTTTGCTTACAGTGCTTCTTCATCAAAAACACAGCTGGATATCTGTGAGATATTTGTTTCCCCCTGAGCCTCAGAAAACACTGTTCGGAATGTCCCTGATCTATGATGTTATTGATGTTATATTCTGCATTGTTTCATAAATCATTTCTGCAGCATTAGCATATCTGGCATGATTGTTGTTTTCCATGTGTAATTTTCTTGACAGCCAGTAGATGGAGCTCTAACTCACGCCTGTCGTGATCTACTCTTTTTGGAATTTGTTTTGGTGCATCAGCTGCAATTAATGTAACATTTTAGACAGTTAAACTAGCAATTTCAAAGTTTCTAAATCAACCATGAGTGAGTTAAGACACTCACAGAAGTAGAATACAAACTGGCCAGACTGAGGAGAAAAACACCCTTTTAATTAGAAACGCACAATTTATCTTTGTATTCAATGCAATTCTTCATCGTCAAATAAAGCAAGGCAAGTCAGGTTACAGGATGGTGGCCAAACCCTAAAACAACATGCTACCTATAAAAGTAGAAGTCAATATTCAGTAGAAAACACTATGCTGTGTGCATCTGTTATGTTTTCAAAAATAAAAATGATATTTTGTCCAGTAATCACACAGTGAAATGTTTTTTGGTTGAAGTGGTATCCAATAAAAGAGGGAACAAAGCAAATTACTACATTTGGAGAAGTGTGACAAGTCTCTGAAGCCTAATGTTTTGTCTTCACTCTAACAAAAACATTTTAAAAATCTAAAAAGTGTGTTTGAGGAAGCCAGCCTGTCTGCCTATCTTACACAGTACTGTATAAGCACTAAAGTCAGTGTGATCAAAGTATTGCAGGTTTAAGTTCATAATGTCCATAAGATACTGGGTCTCTTAATGGACCTCTTAAAATGTCAGGGTGTTGACACTGATCAGAGCTAGTGCTAAAGATAATGGCATTATGATGGTTTTCTCTGCATCAGTCAGTCACAGTGAGACAGTCCTGTCAGCCTAGTGCACAAGAGATGGACGAGCTGTTGTGTTGATATTACCTGAAGTAATCCAGAAAAAACTGCACCACAGATTGGACTGTGATTGCACCCACCTCACACATTTGTGCTGGAATATTACAAACCCATTTAAAAATTAAGTTAGATTTCCTCACAAAATCTACTGTCAACAGCTATGAAATGTCCTGTTCTAACAAGCTACAAACGTTAAAAACATGTACACGGACAAGGTCAAGATGAACTCATGTAGTTCAATATAAAGCACTCAAACTCTGCCTAGATCTCTAAAGAATATTTATTGCAATCTTCAGTTTAGATGTGGTGTGTCTTGTCTTGTCCTAAATAGATCTGTAAGAACAACACACAAACAACTTAAAGAAGTTAGCTATTTCAGTAAGTTCATTTTGTGGGCTGCTGTTTTAACATTTTGTGTATATGATGTCTAAAAGACTGCAACAGAATGAGTCACAATTAACAAGAACGTCGCCATGTTTCAGTTATTGCAAGACAAAACCTCACAATCAAACCATTATTCATGATAAAGAAGATTGTCACAATAGTCAAATATTTCATTTTCTTTCATTCTCATTGTCTAGCATATCACATTCTCTCAAGTTTAATTTTGTGAACGAAACAAAAAGTTGGAGTTGATATTTTCACCTCTAGTTTCTGTAGAATGAACTAAAGAGATTTAAATTTGTATTTAAAACTGGCATGATTCTTTATCTCTGTTGTGACTTGATCAATCACAATTTTTGATTCACCAAATAATCCTGACATTAAGAAGATATTTATTTATCCATCCATCAATGTATTTCTTCAAAAATTGTAAAGCTTCCTTGTTTCTCTTCCAACTTGAGCCAGTCCTTCCTCTTAGCATTCAGTCCAAAGAAACCAATTACTCTTACAGGCTCAGTAATTAACAGGCAGGATAGTGAGGCTTACATTGCTCAGGATGGAGAACACTGACACAGAAACTGTCCCTAATGAGCCAAACCCAGGGGATCCACCTCACGTTCTGTCACTGCAGCTTCCACTGCTCACTGCACTAACAACTACACAGACTATACAGCACCAGAAAGGCAAGCTGGGATTGGAACCTTTTCTTTCTTAATGGTGCCGTTGAGTTGTAAAGTTAAGATAAGTGAAAATGTTTGGGATTAAGGCTGCTCAGTTTGTCAAAGGAGCAGCCTTTGACCACAAAAGCTCTTGATGTGAATATTAATAGTGTCGTGTGTGTGTCCAAGCTGCACTGCGGAGCAAATCAAACACACCTCTGTTCTCACTCCACCGCACTAATCTGACCAGGAAAAGGACGTGTGCATCACATGAAAGGTCAGTTAAGAGGCAAAGCAAGAGGATGTAACATAAAACCAGTTTAGTTTTCTAAACAAACACTGATGATGGACCGCAATAACTTTGAACTAATGTAATAAAACTTAACAGATGAAACATGGCAACATACCCCACAGCTGCAAACCTGAATAAATGCACGAGCTTGTATTACATATGTCTAATTAACTGGCATACTACAAAGATTTGATTATTTGATAAACTCAAAAAGGCAATTTAATGTAATTTCTTGTTCTGTTCTTAGACTTTCCATGTAATCTGTTCACAAATGAAAGTACCTGTCGTCTACTGCTCACAGGATTGTAATGTGAAGTGTGTGAACGTTCACAGTCGAGGTGTAAGAAGCAGAGTGAAAATCCAAAACAAGATGTTCTTTTCACAACTACTCAATATGTATCTTCAGGCACCTGATCATGCTGCTCTCCAGTGACCACATTAAGTTCGATTCTTCAGAAGTGGTCCTCTAACCATTTCAAACATATCTTAACTTCCTCTTATAGAATTCATTACACAAGCTGTCTACTTTTTATTCTTTTAAAAACAACACTGTTGATTATGCACCTAAACGCTGTCATTCTCATCACTGCCACTTCACAAATGTATTTCTGGAAAAGCTCCTGTCAGTGTCACATGTCTGACGAGGCACAGTGCAACTCTGCTCTATTACTGTACAATGCTGATCCTGTCAGCGTTTTTACCTTGTGCTTAAAATGATGACACAACCCTGAACATTTAGCCCTGCTTGGTGGGCAGCTTACAAAAAGTTTGTAAGTAAATGAAATACATCAGTGAATATAAAATGTGTCTGGTTATCTTCTGAAGTGGCAGAAAAGGATCAAGGTTTTGCTTCACTCACTGACTTCCTGCAGCACATGTCTTGTACCCCAAAGACATAAGATCATTAGACAGAGGAACATCTCTGGACAGCAGACTGGAGAGGTGACCGCAGGCAAACCACCTGATGGATGTGTCTATCCTTCAGTAGAGTGTGACAGGGCACCACAGGACAGAAGAGAACAGTGTTGGTGCTCCATGAAGGCTTATTAAGAGAGCCTTTTCACTGGAACTCATCTGCTGACGAACATCAGCATTGTCATGGCAGCTCAATGATATTTCAACTCTTGTATCAGTCTGGTCAGTCTAAAATAACCCTACGTTCACTGTTACATAGGTGAAGGCAGATAGTACAAAGGATATTGCTGTCAAGGTAAAAAATGGGAGAAAGTCAACGTTCACAAAGCAGCTTTTTGTAATTACAATCTGTATTACTGGCTCACTTTCAAAGCCTGAAATGACCTAAGAAGTACGGAGGATCGATAGACCACTTGTAATCAAATCCTGAATTCCTTGGTCGTACTTTTGAGTGCTCAGAGTTGCCCAATGTGCAAACTGACCTTTCCTCCCGAGCAAACATTCATTCAGATGAAACTCAGACGATCAAAAAGAAGACTTCTGACGGACAAGAGCGCTATGTCACACAAAACCAAACTGAATGTGAATTTAAGATTGTACATTTTAAAATCAGGCCTATTCAACTAATCTAGCGTGTGACTCAAACTGTCACACATGTCATGACCCTCAATAATATCTGCCACGTTGGAAAATCAAGTTGAAGACTCACACTTTCAATTAATGTATCAAAGCAAACAATATGTATTTTTAAAGAAATGTAACGCTCCATTGTCAAATCTTGAATGACTAAAATAATCAGAATCAATACAATATTTTTCATCATATAACTTTGGGTCTGAAAAATAGCATTCTAAATAAATGTGGAAAAAATGATCAGACTAAAAGTTCTGTATTTAACTTCTTATAAAACACAATTTTCAGATTAGAAAAAAGAATTGTGATTTTTCAGGACACTTAACAGTCTTAGGAACTAAAAATAATATTAGTGAGTCTATCGTCAAAACAAGGAAATGTGAAGAATTATTTTCATCTTATATTGTTTTAACATTTACTTTGATTTTGTGAAGTTGAGCCCAAACTTAACTGTTGTTTGGTCTCTGTAGTAATACAAATAATTGTTGGTTCATATTTGTTCATTTTGGGACAATAATGTCAGCTAAACAGAATTTTAATTGAATCAAGTGACCAACTTTAGATTGGAATAATTAAATAAAGCAAATCTGTGGAAAAAGAGCAAAGGAAGCAATGAGTTTCAGAGTTTCCGAGCTTTTGACGCAAATGAGGAGTGGATTGGGTCGCCATGGAAACCCCAACCCATTCAGTGAGTCAATGAGTGAAATAAGGAAAGAGAGCGCGACAACACAAAAGAAAGAGAGGATGCTACAATGAGCATGAGGTCTGAAACACTCTACCTTTGCTACGCTAAGTGAGAGAGAGAAAAAAGAAAAAAAGCTATTACGCTTTTCTGTGGAGTCCAAACTTCAGGCAGTTATGAGTTTTCTCCCTGTGAGGCTGAAAAATGAAGCAAGGGTCGCCAGGGAGCAGTTAGTCTTTTATTATCCTGATTATTGCACTCATCCATCAGTGATCAGGTGATTACACACAATAGAGGCAAGTGACAAACTGGCCATTCATTCAGATTTCGCTTCAGGCACCAACTCAGCAGGTCCACCCAAATTGCAAAATAGACCACAGTGATTATCGTCGACTACAGTTTATTTCTAAATTGGTTGGATAAAAAGATTTTGGGAGGGGACCTTATATAAACTGTAATATTCTCAATTATTTCAAAGTAAAGGGTCTTGCTGATCACAAGAGTATAAAATATCACAGTACACTACATAAATGTTTAGCTTGCATAGATTATAATTCAAAAATTACCAATCAATATCCAAAACAGCTTGCCTGGACATTTTTTTCTCTCTTTTAAAAATACTAACAGAAGTGCAAAAGTGACATTACCAGACAAATGGAGACAATAACAGTTTTTCTCAGATCCATATTTTTTAGCTCAGTGGTAAAACTTGTCAACATTCGCACCAACCACTGTGAGCTAACAGATGGGAGAGCAGTATTTTCTGTGTCTATATCTCATTAGTATTAGGCACAGTTGCCCCAGCCATTAACAAAAACTCACATCCCCTGAGGGCATCAAACTGCACATTAACTTCCCGTCAGCGCTGCCACGTCCTGTTACCAAAAGCATATGTCGTTTGTGCTACATGTGTAGGCTACAGCACACATTTGTCCCATCAAACCAATGGAGCAATGCGTCTTTGTGACGTTCAAACAGGCTGTAGACGGAGGAGTGGCTGTGTTTAGAGCTCTGGACCATCAAACTGAAGGTCAACGGATCAATACCATCTTAGAACAGTGCATTATGTTGTTGTGTCCTTGGGCAAGAAACTCTTTTCATGTATGAATGTTGTGTGTGAGTGAGCACAGAGCTCACAAAGCATCTGTGGCTGCACAAAGAATGTCAAGTGAATGATTTATTGCAGTTAAGAAAATACAAATTTAAGGTTTGGGCATTATTTATCACAATTTTGTATTTTTTTTAAACAGATTTAAACACTATTCCATCATTTATTTCAGATAAGAGTGAAATGTGTGGTGTTTATTCACCTGGGCTTTGCTTGGAACCAGGATTTTTTTAAGGCACGTAAAAACAACCACTAAATCAAATACCATTTGAATGCAGGTGAATAAACTGCAAAGGACAACTGTCTTAGCAAGTTGAATAGCTGCTTATACTGCATGTTGCCTTACGAGGCTCTCGGAGTGTTTCAAATCAATAAACTATTAAACTGTCAATGCTAACAAGCTCTCACTTATACAGTGAACCAGTTGAAGAGACAGGACCTTCAGCTGGTACTAGGTAGAGCCATGGGCAATGCTTTAGTTATGAGATGACTTATATTAAACCCAGAGTCATTGAATCTACAGACACTTACAGCCTGAAACGGACTTCTAACCTGGCTTACGCCAGATGGATCTGTGTAGCACTTTGAATCAAGTTCTATCTATCTGGGACTTCACTCGCTGAAAGAGCTTCAGAACAAACTTTTGAAGATGATTGGTCACCAAACCAAGAAACATCTGGCTGGCCTGGTCAAATGACTTTAGTTATCTTATGTCATCTCATAAAAATTATGATTTGACTGATTTAGCACTGCTTTTTGTGATGCAAATCAAATTTAGAAATGGAAGAGAGCAACTTCCTCTTAACCCAAGTATGACCTCCTGATATTCAGCTCCATTATACAAGACAGTGGCTCTTCACTAAGTGCTTTAGTGTGTCGGTTGTAAATGTAGAATTGTGGGTGGGAGAGAAAAGGACAGGCTGAAGGAGTCAACCCGAGCAGGACAGGTAAAACTGATGGAAAAAGGGTGTCTCATGGCCTGAGAAAAAGTGTGAATTCATCTCTTATATAGTATCTTAGAATATTTAATGTAGTTTTTAAAAAGACGGAAAGAGAAGAAGAAGTCAACTCTTGGTGAATAATTACGGATTTTGCGTTTATAATGTGTAAAACATTATCACTGATTTAACCGAAAATTTTTTATTCAAACTGGCCCACAAGAGACTGGTTCCTCGATGGCTACAGCCTTGGTTACGAGTATGCTCTCATTTTTGTATTTTTTATTTATTTTTAGGTAAGTTTGTATATTCAACTTGAACAAATGAAAAGAATTCAAACAGATCTGACTGAAGAGCCTTTTATATAAATCTATTTGTAGTTCCTTTCTATCCAAATCTCAAAGACAATAGGTCTTATTCTAGATCTGGACTGCAGCGTGGGTCCTCGCAGCTCGGTGAATCTCCCATCAAATCTGTGTGGATTACCAGATGATAGGCATGATTTCACATGGGCCCATGCTATTAACGCTCTGACCTTGGATTTCAACCAAGCAATTTGTCTAAGAGCTGGCACTGCTCTGGCTGCCCTCGTCGCCTCTGTCCAGTAGCTTTGATTGGGATGAGTGCCTTCCTCCGTGGGCCTACTGTGTCTCTTTCTTTAAAATTTCCCTTTTGTGCTCAGGGTTAAGCTCAGATATCTGTCATGAACTACTTCAGCCCTGTTCTTTCTGTTCTTGGATCAAGACAACACTTGGCTGTTGAATCAGACTTGTTCAAACTAATCTTTTCTGCAAAAAAATGTAGTAAAAAAAAGGTGACACGCGTATCCAAAATATGTAAACTCTGCGTCCTTCGTCCAAGATGTTATCATTATTGTTTTGTTTTTTAACATTAAAAAAACTCGTAAACATACAGTAAGTCACCAGTTAGACATGAGCCACCAATTTAAGACACTCAGTGAGCACAATTGACCTTTCGCGAGCCCCGCCCAAAACGGCTATTTCCAATCAAACATCGCAGCAACCGTTGCTATGTAAATAGAGTCCGTCAAATCTTGAGCTCAAAGCAAGATGGTGAAGCGATGCGCCTATGGTTTATGTAAACCGGACCGCAGATACACGAAATATTGACCGAGGAGTTGTGTTCTTTCCATTTCTAAAGCCGAAAACAACTGGAGCAGTGTCTACAATGGATTAAACAGTTCGGGTGGCTCGGGCAGCTCCTCTACCAGCTACATAAGTTATATCGAACAGATGTCTGCTCAAAGTAAAACTAATGTTTAACTATAGCTATGGACTTACTGTTGTTAGATCTAGAGGCAAAAACACAAACTAGACCCAAGTTATACACGACGAGGATATAACTTCAGAAGTTACGCTTAAGTGCTAAGTTTAGCAAGCCTCTTAGCTTTAGCCAACACTGGTAGCTTTACTCGTAACATACCTCGTATATGAACAATATTCTTGCAATAGAGAAAAATAGACCTTAACATTTGAAAGCGAACTTACCCGGCAGTGCAAGAGCAGGACAAGGCTGTGTATTTGAGGTAAAGATCAGGAGTTTCTCTTAGCTTGAGCCCAGTAGCATTAGCCTCCATAGAAGTTATGTTTCCTCCGTTGCGTATTTTAATCTTTTGAATAAATCCCTCCGCTGCAGAGTGAACCTCTTTTGCCTCGATCTAGAGGATATCGCGGAAAAATTGCTTTAAAAAAGTCACTAACGCGAACAGTTGTACTTCTTTTTGTCATTGAAGTCTATGGCAGTCTATCATATTTGACGGACGTAGCAACAGTAACTAGGGGGGGCGGGGCTCGGCGAAAGGTCAATTCAAACTGAAAATTTTGTACATAAGCTACAGAGATATCAGTTCACATGTTCAAAAGGTGTGGGAAGAAGTACCTTGTTTAATCTCACCCGCTTTCCTAAATATGTAGAACGAGCAAAGTGAATGGGAACGTTGGCTCCAAAAGGCCTCAATGAGGATTTTAATCTGAGGCCTTTCTTATGATTGTTTCTTTAACAGGTTGTCATCATTGTTCCAGTTAGTGAGGTATATGTTCACAATCTACTCCGTTGCTGTAGTGTTACCATAGTTTTTGGACTTAATTCTCATGTTAGATTACAAACTTTGTCTTTTGTACATATTGTAAATAGCTGTGGATTCAATATTTTTCACTACTTAAAGCCTTTGCAAATGTTTGTGAAAAAAAATTAAATAAAAATGGGTCATTCTCTGAAAGTGGGACCATTTTGCCCATTGATTATTTGACAGGTTTTCATTAAGTAAATAATAATAATTTAGTTTAAATTTTTTATGTAATATATACTACTAATTTTTATCCAGCAATAAACATGATGTAATTTCCTCATGTAAACTCGATAAAATACTGCATTGAAGCACAAAAAAATAAGAATAATGTTGGAAAATATGTTTGCATTTCGTTTTTCTACTCTTTGTATTCAGTTTTGCGAAAATGAAGCTGAATTCCTGGGTATCCGAATGTAACTGTTGGTGTCCATAAAAGTTACACACAGACCTGATCAGTTTTATCAGCAAGTGAAGACTTTTCAACGCTCAGGAACCTTGCAGCGGATAAACGCCACTAATGGTGTATTCAGAGAGAATATCTCAATCAACATTTTATTTAGTATATAGCAACTCTCTCAGCTAAAAATGTGTTTCAAGTGGTGTCCATGCTACATGCAGAATTATACTGCATTGAGAGCAAATAAATTGAAATTGAAATGGCTATATTGGAAAAAATAGTTGTGCATCTTTCTTGACCATTATAGATCCTGTCAGTACACTTCTCAAAGATGGAAATTAACCTAAAAATAAAACAATTGCTGCAGTTTGAATTTTCAGCCTGGATGTCACACTTTATAGTCCCACTTTCAGAGAATGACCCAAATACAATTAAGCATGTTTCTAAAAATTATGTCTAAAAAACTTGTCTGTCACATTATATGTCACATGTTCTTTTTATTTAATTAAATTTTATCAATGTTATTTTTCTCATCAAAAGATACCTTGAGTTTTCATTCACATGCTTAAAGGGGACTATTATCAAATTCACTTTTTAAGTTTTTAACCTTGTTATAACGGCCTTCCTTCACCATTAGTTTACTCAAAGTTATATTTGAATTGATTCATGCATGTTGGAGTAATCTTGTATTGTTCTTTAGTGCAGCTCAACTGCTCAGAAATACCCGTTCTCACTTACCACCTATCCCCTCCCACTTGTCTGTATTTACTTGTTATAATTCAAAAGATTAATACTCAAAGTGAAGCATATATGGTTCAGAACTGTCCCAAAGACACTTTTCAACAATAAAAATATTTTTTAAAAATCTGGTGCTTTTTACAGTTACATTTTAAAATGAAGAGGCGGGGCTTGTCAGTTCTGCAGGAAGTCAGTAGAACTGTTCTTATTTTTTAGTTCTTTTCGATCAACTTTGTGTTTTACAATGAACAAAAGGTAAATTACTCATCTGCATATTATATACATACTGTATATGTTCTAGTTTCTTACTAAATATAAAAAACACAATGGATCCCCTTTAATGACACACAATTCCTACAAACTTAGGCTACATCCTTCTCTCACATGGAAAACAGTTTTGATGTCATTTAACTAATGCAAGACTTGCTCCAATGCATTTATAAAATCCTTACATCTGTACCATCACTTGAACAGTTCCACCCTTTTAACTGTCTGAATTTGAAGGTGCAGCTACGGTTTTTGTTTCATTTAAAGTAGCTAACGTCTTTAGTTATAAATTAGTAAACTGTGTTTTCCACTAAAAAGTAAATGATAAATGCAACACTGTGAAAAAAATGAGACCACTGAGTACTGTCTGAAGTGAATAATAAAGATTTTTAGTTTAAATCAGGAGCCAAAAGCAGCCTCTTAATGGCTGAACTCAAGTTTCACTTTGCGATTGGCAAAAGAGCAAATAGCCATGTGTCCCAAAAACTGAAGTTGTCAAATTTAAAACCTAAATCCTGTTTGTGTGAAAATCAGTACCACACCTTTAAAAATATAGTGCTAAATAAAAATATTGCGCCAATGAAATCTCACCAGAACAACAGGTCAAACCAAACTAATACTAAACAGACACCAACTCAATGTTATAAGTTTGTACAGCAAAATAGTTAAGCTAAGACAAAAAAAAATAGTGGTTAATGTTTAAACTCCAATTAGTGACATCAGATTGTGGAGAGTGTTTTCCGTTTTGTAATTATAGACACAGCCTTAAAAAGTATTCATTCATTCATTCATTCAATATTTTACCAGTTAGGTCAATTGAGAACAGTTTCTCATTTAGAAATAACGATTTGGTAGGATTACTCAACCATTTGTGAATGAAACAAAACACGACTGGATATAATTTTGGTGAAAGAAAACTCAAATGTAAACCTCACTAGAGTCAGTTTTGCATAACATAAAACCATTAAAAGCCAAAAATCTGTGCTTGAATTTGTTGCTGGGAAAACAAAACATAAATTATAGGCAAGCATATGCATAATGATTTAAATACCGGTGTGTGTGATTGTTGATTTCATAATTGAGCCGTCCTATATAGAAGTCAACATGTGTAGATGGAGCATATGCTGTCCTCTGAAGTTATTAAGCTGTTCCTCTGTGCATCAGGACCATTAGTGCACACTTCACCTTCATGTGAACCCCTCTTCATTTACATATAGGCGTCATCACAATTATGTATGCTTATATTGTTTTTGATTGTCCATTTTTATGTGCTTTGTCTATTCACCAGTGTGTCTGTTTGGAGTATCTGTCTGTAGCTGAATTTAAGGAAATTACACCTGCGTTACAAACATATAGTTGGCTGTGCATTCTTCAAAGAGAGAAGAGGCCCCATTCAAACCCCTACCGTATCCTTGGCCTTGAAGAATGCACTTCAATTAAGCATTCAGGAGAGTGGGCAACAACAGCAGCTGCAGCTCACGGTAGAGGGAGGCTAGTGTGATGTTATGAGCTTATGTGATGAGCTTGTGATCTTACAGCTTTGATTTATTACAGTGTGAGCTGGCACAGTCAAGCCACATACACTGCTAACAAAAACATTAGTATAAGGCAGATATTGATAACATAGATGTACTTTTTTTAGATGTCTGTAATAAACTTCAAAATTGCCAGTATCAGAGAACATTAAGCATTTTAATTTGCTATATTTTCGTTGTGTTGACTGTGCACTACTTAAAAACTACATGTTATGAAAAGAGGCAGAACTATTTAAAAAAAATACATCTTAAGTAAAATCATACTAAAACTCATCATACCAGCCAGTTCAAAGTAAAAGGCAAAGAAGAGCTAAATATACAAATGTACACAAAAAGAAGTTTCAGAATACTTGTATATAGGGCTGGGCGATATGGAAAAAATGTATATCCCGATATAAATTTTTTTATATCACGATAACGATATATATCACGATATACCATAATTAAGTATGTTTTCAGTTATTCTCTGTAAAGTGAATCCGCTATTTCATTGCTTACTTTTCTCAACTTCATTTTGAAGTGAATTTAACTGAACTGTCACAAATGAGACACATTATAGTGAAGAGGAAGAGAGAGAAGTCACGTTTTCTATGTTTATAATTGTATTAAAACATGTTTATGTAGTAAAACAATGATTTTTCAATTGTGTAAATGCTGTAAAATCTAAGTAAATCCATTTATAAAACAACTTGCTAATTTACTCATCAAGTAAAGTTAGATTAAACAAAACAAAAAAATATATATAGTTTTTGTTTAATTTAATAGCTTATTTGTGCTGTATTAGGCACTGGCCCTTTAACACCTGCAAGATGGGGATGCTTTAGTTTCCCATCAACAGCCACACGACAAAGTAAACTACGGAGCAAAGTGATTAGGAGCACTTTGTCCCGTTCATCAGCGCTGTTTCGCTGGTGTTTAGCGGAGCGTTATTTGGTCATCAGCGGGCAGTGCGTGCATGGAGACAGGCGGAGCGCTCCCCAAGGCTCTGGCCGCAGACCTGCACCGAGAGCGCGCGGACAAACAGGCAGAGTGAACGTGGATATAGCGGGACGTGCGCATGGCAGGCAGGGCGCGGTGAAACACTGGAGAGTGAGACAACGAGTGGCGAAGGAAAAAGCAAGCCACACCGGCTGTCTGCGTTCACGGCTGCGGCGCTGACTGCAGCCCAGGCCACTCCTACTTCCCCCGGACAGCGCTCTTTACCACCTCTCGCTCTTTTCTGACGTGCTCAAAGACGTGTTCGCTGGTGCGCTGGGCGAGGGAAAGAAAGGGCGACTCTGACGATGTACAAAAACTACTTTAACTAGGCCTATGGTTTTGTTAAAGTTACGCTATAACACGTGTGACAAAGCACGTTTAATACCACACACACAATTTATTTGCTTTAATGATTGATCAAATTAGGTTACAGACGATAGAAACGATAGAAGAGAAATGGAATGATAGACACTTTTCTATCGTACCCATGATATGTATCGTCATACAGCCCTACTTGTATAGAGTGGATGTTGAGACAAGCAGGAATAACCCGGGCAACCTGAAGATCAAGAAATCCGGCGGGGAACATCACACAACAATAGTAGTAGGTTTGGTGTCTTTATATCTCTTTAAGATGACCACAAACTACATGACTGTCCAGTTGGGACTAATCAGAAAGCTGATCTTGCTTCCACATGACTCGACTGAGAGTGATCCTATGACTGAGACACCACACTGCACGACTGAGATCACACATTACACGACTGAGATCACACACTGCACGACTGAGATCACACACTACACGACTGAGATCACACACTACACGACTGAGATCACACACTACACGACTGAGATCACACACTGCACGACTGAGATCACACACTGCACGACTGAGATCACACACTGCACGACTGAGATCACACACTACACGACTGAGATCACACATTACACGACTGAGATCACACACTGCACGACTGAGATCACACACTGCACGTCTGAGATCACACACTACACGACTGAGATCACACACTACACGACTGAGATCACACACTGCACGACTGAGATCACACACTGCACGACTGAGATCACACACTGCACGACTGAGATCACACACTGCACGACTGAGATCACACACTGCACGACTGAGATCACACACTGCACGACTGAGATCACACACTGCACGACTGAGATCACACACTGCACGACTGAGATCACACACTGCACGACTGAGATCACACACTGCACGACTGAGATCACACACTGCACGACTGAGATCACACACTACACGACTGAGATCACACACTACACGACTGAGATCACACACTACACAACTGAGATCACACACTGCACGACTGAGATCACACACTACATGACTGAGATCACACACTACACGACTGAGATCACACACTACACGACTGAGATCACACACTACACGACTGAGATCACACACTGCACGACTGAGATCACACACTACACGACTGAGATCACACACTGCACGACTGAGATCACACACTGCACGACTGAGATCACACACTACACGACTGAGATCACACACTACACGACTGAGATCACACACTATACGACTGAGATCACACACTGCACGACTGAGATCACACATTACACGACTGAGATCACACACTGCACGACTGAGATCACACACTGCACGACTGAGATCACACACTACACGACTGAGATCACACACTACACGACTGAGATCACACACTACACGCACTACACGACTGAGATCACACACTACACAACTAAATAATTGAACAGGAGGTTTTTCAAAGCCATAACATTCCGTTTTTCAAATAACATCTTATGCTCTATTAAAGTCCAATAGAACAACTCCTGTGTGTTGCCTTTGTCCATTTCCCACAGTCAGTCCTCGATCATTCTCAATTATTCACTACATGAGTAAAACAGCTGTGACTAGCTTCAATTAGGTTCGACTAATCATGACTAGGCATGACTATGTGCCACTGAAAATTGTATCGAAAAACAGGCAAAAAGTTGTGAATTGTGTGGCCAGCTTTACATACAGCGCACACCAGTGACCTCAGTCCTGGTCTTGTCTGTGCAATACATGTCAATATAAATAGACAGACTAATATGAGGAAAGAAAAACATTCTCATATTATTCAATCTTGATTTATATTTTGATCTGATGTTGTCCAGTCAAGACATTTATCAAAAATATCATGAACTTTACAGACTTTTAATGTGTGCCATTCAACAAAAACAATTGTCAAATTTCTTCTTACAGATTATCTTCCAAATCCCATACTTTTGCTCAGGTGATTGGTTATGGATTTCTCATTTCAAAGCCCCCTGAACATTACTTCAGCATTTTCTGTGTGAACACAAGAGAAAAGTGTCCATGTACCGCTGGGATTGGAAGAGGCAGGAGATGGAGGTTTCTCAGCATGAAGGCTAACAACTCAAAGCTAACAGAAAAATAAGCAGACTTCTTCAGCCGTGGCAATGAAATACTGATATTTTACCATACGTAACCTTAACCTTATGCAATAAACATGAGCAAACACAGCTGCACTCCGACCCTTTCTGGACAAATAGTAGTTGACCCTCCCACACTTCGCTCCAGGGCCCTGGAACTGTATGAAAAAAGTGGGAATGCCTGCGTACAAATAATCTACACTGTTGCACAAGAGAAAGCTTAGGTCTGTTTGTAAATGACTTATGAGTCAAAGGAGCAGGTTTTATAATACAGTTGAACAGGTGAAAGATAATGTATTGGTAATCCCTTTTAATTAGACAACCCAAACTGAGAACACGATAGCTAATATAGTACTGATGTAAACAGGAGACAAGTGAGCAAAGGCAGAAATCGACTGAATCTGGCACTTACAGGGGATGGTGCGGAGGTAGAGGTTGTCTCGGATGATTTGCTGTAACTCGTGGTCCACTGACCCTTTTTGAAAGCGCAGGTTGAGGTAGTGCCGCAGGTCCTTGTCTATAACACCTCCTAGAAAACATAAGCATAAGTGTAGACACAATTAAATATTGACAAAATAATTTATCATCAGCAACTTGTTGAAGTAATGAAAAGCATTTTCTCCACCTAAATAGAAATAATGTATGTGTCAGAGCTGCACACTGTGCATGATCAGTGTGTGGGTGTGAAAATCACTCAATAAGCATAACAATTATAAAGTAGTTTTGAGAGCAAATGCTTCTGAATCATGATTAAATTATGAGAGACAGTCTTAAACTGAGTGACAAATTCATTTTTTTACGTGATTAGATCAGTGCTCCATTCTGAAAGTCAAACCACTCTGTTAACACAATGGAAATAGTGTGCTTTTATACTGATATTAGCCTGTCACTAATGATTTTTTTAGTCAGCTAGTTAAATTATTATTTCATTCATACATTCACTTGGTCAAATTGTGACTGAAAACATCTAGATACACCATATTTACAAAAAGCACTATTGATGACACTTTTTATTGTTTATTATTTTTGGATTGACTTTAAAATAAAAGTAAATTTTTATACACGGTTAATACATGTTCTTTATAAGGTTCAAAAATTTGTGGTCACTTACCTTTGAAAGAAAAGCACTGAAAATAACTTTAAACTAATTAGAAATACACTCTATACATATTAATGTCAGGGTCAGGACTAAACATGGACCAGAGTCAGGACTAAACATGGACCAGAGTCAGGACTAAACATGGACCAGAGTCAGGACTAAACATGGACCAGAGTCAGGACTAAACATGGACCAGAGTCAGGACTAAACATGGACCAGTGTCAGGACTAAACATGGACCAGAGTCAGGACTAAACATGGACCAGAGTCAGGACTAAACATGGACCAGTGTCAGGACTAAACATGGACCAGAGTCAGGACTAAACATGGACCAGAGTCAGGACTAAACATGGACCAGAGTCAGGACTAAACATGGACCAGAGTCAGGACTAAACATTGACCAGAGTCAGGACTAAACATGGACCAGAGTCAGGACTAAACATGGACCAGAGTCAGGACTAAACATGGACCAGAGTCAGGACTAAACATGGACCAGAGTCAGGACTAAACATGGACCAGAGTCAGGACTAAACATGGACCAGAGTCAGGACTAAACATGGACCAGAGTCAGGACTAAACATTGACCAGAGTCAGGACTAAACATGGACCAGAGTCAGGACTAAACATGGACCAGAGTCAGGACTAAACATGGACCAGAGTCAGGACTAAACATTGACCAGAGTCAGGACTAAACATGGACCAGAGTCAGGACTAAACATGGACCAGAGTCAGGACTAAACATGGACCAGAGTCAGGACTAAACATGGACCAGAGTCAGGACTAAACATTGACCAGAGTCAGGACTAAACATGGACCAGAGTCAGGACTAAACATTGACCAGAGTCAGGACTAAACATGGACCAGAGTCAGGACTAAACATTGACCAGAGTCAGGACTAAACATGGACCAGTGTCAGGACTAAACATGGACCAGAGTCAGGACTAAACATTGACCAGAGTCAGGACTAAACATGGACCAGAGTCAAGACTAAACATTGACCAGAGTCAGGACTAAACATGGACCAGAGTCAGGACTAAACATTGACCAGAGTCAGGACTAAACATGGACCAGAGTCAGGACTAAACATTGACCAGAGTCAGGACTAAACATTGACCAGAGTCAGGACTAAACATTGACCAGAGTCAGGACTAAACATGGACCAGAGTCAGGACTAAACATGGGGAATCAGCGTATCAGTTTTATGCAGCTAAGATCTGGAGCAGTCTTCCTGAAGATGTAAGACAGGCCTCGACTGTGGCAATGCTTAAATCTTTGCTCAAAACATTTCTTTTTAGCTGTACATACTACTGAAAAAGCTTTGTCTGCACTTTTTATTTCTTTATTTTATGATGATTATTTGTATTTTTTTAATAAGGTTGTTTTGTTTTGTTTTGTAGATTTTATGTGTCTTTTCCACTTTGAATTGCTTTGTGTATGAATTGTGCTATACAAATAGATTTGCCTTTCCTATGGCCATTGCCAGCAACTAGTTAGTTAGTTAGTTAGTATCCTTTATTGTCTCCATAAGGAGAAATTCACTTTGGACAATCAATGGGCACAAAGACTCACAAAGACAGACTATCACTCCATTGTTCTAATGCTACATTGTGTTTGCTCATTGTGTCAGAAGAAGGCTAATGGATGATTAAAAAACCCTTGTGCAATCATGTTAGCATAGTTGAAAACAGTTTAGCTGGTTAGAGAAGATACAAACCTGACTTTCCTTTGAGCAGGTTAAGTAACTGGAGCATTACATTTGTGGGGTCGATTAAATGCTCAAACTGTCCAGAAGAAGAAAACTTTCATGTGGAGCTTGACAGTCGATTCTTGTTAGAAATGAAGGCTATTCTATTCATGGAAAACACAAAATTGACTGGGTGACCTCAAACTACACTACACTTAAATACACTTTAAATATACCTTTTTTTCAGTCACTAGATGTGATTTGTTTATTAATTATTGCTACCCTGTACATTTCTTTAGATGTTGTGCACAGTTCACAACTTGTTTTTGTCAAGTACCAGATAGATGTAGTAAATATTACCTACCAGATAGATGTAGTAAATATTATCTTTACACATTATCTAATATGGATGTATTTTGTTCAGTAAGAGCAAATCTCACAATGACACATAGTTTAATATACATATGTCTAAAAAAATAATGATAAACTTTACTTCTCTGGGGTAGACCAACGCCGAACGCTCGTAGCACATTCAGCATTCAAGTCTGTGTCTTCATTATGATGCTGAATGCAGTCTAGAGTGACTGACCCAGAACATCACGTCTTCCTCAGCAATCACAGCAAATAGATTGAATTCTACAAACACAACACACTTTGCCCTTTATCCATATTCAGTGAAGCCAAAGCGTGGATTGTTGAAGGTGCTAATTGGAGCGCTGACCAAACACGTGCACTGAAATGTCTGGACATAAATCAAGTCTTTCCTCTGGGGAGCTGCATTTACTACTACCGTGCCCATCCCCCTTCACCTGAGTGCCCTCCCTCGTCCCCTTCACAGGGCTTTTGCTGGACCTCACTCACTGGACCTCAAGTCAGTAAACAATGCTACCTCAGCGCTATCGAGTGGACAAGTGATGGAGAGACACAAAGATACTGTATGAATACCATGAGTAGTTTTGAATAGTATAAACTCTTCAGTCCTCAGAATGCAACCTAAAAATGTTCAAAACTACATTTATAGGATGGAAATCATACTTGCTAGTAACACAGTTTTCATTCATGCTCATTGGTGATGTAAAAGACATTGATCTAACCTTCAACTTCAGCTCTGTGGCACCGTGCCAGTTATCATTTAGCCCCCTCCCCTTTCAGTCCCCCGCTGTGCTCCTGTGGCAATGACATCTACGTATGATCTGAGCACTACACGTCAACAACACACAAACATGCTGCAGCAGACAAGCCCAAAGTGTGTGCAATCAAACGTGCTGCGTGCCCATTCAAAGATGTGAGAAGTTTCCTCATGTCAGACTATCAATTATTGAGAAGGTTGCTTTGCCAGAGCTGTATAAGCCCGACAGTTCTTGCATGTACACACGGTAATCCATCCAAGCTGAACTAATTTATATAGCATCGCATGGTAATAAGCTTGCGAACCTTGCATTAGAGCAACCTGCTCCATCTGCGTCTCTCTCTCTCTCAAAAGACATGGAAGCAGCACGACCAGCCAATTTGCATTTGCATGAGAAAAGGAAACCAATGAATGTGCATGCTGAAAAGGTGAGCGGGCGCACGTTCACACACATACACATTTTAACAGAGTAAATGGCACCTTTAGGTTGACAGCCAAGTCAGGAGTCTGTCTGTCCTCTTTCCAAAGCTTTTTATGATGCAAATAATCTCCGCTGGAAAAAAATCTCTCAAGCTGGATCTTTCCTTTTGATTCTCCCTGGACTGTCCTGTCCTTTAGGTCCTCAGCTGTAGCCGGTAAAAGCACACAGCCTGGGGAGCTCGACCCCACAGTGCACTCTCACAGAGAGATGAGCCAGAGCCGTGGATGAGTGAGACGCAGCTGCTGCTCTGAGTGTGAGAGAGAGCGTGTGTCGCCGCGAGAGAGAAGCAGGCACAGTGACCGCTGAAGCGCAGGATCTGGCGGCAGGGACCTATTGCATTGAAATGCTTTCTGGATCCCTCTGGTGGATTCTCAGGTGCTCTGTCGCCCCCTGTCTGTAAGACAGAGTAGTGACTGTGGAAGCATCTGTTAAACTTCAACTAGGACTATCATGGACTATATGTCAGGTGACAAAAGGATTCTAGCTCAAGCCCTAATTTGTTCTTTTATCTTTCCATGCAATAAACAAAACCATTTTAGTCCAGTCACAAATGTTTGTTTATCTTGCTTTCATTTCTTTTGGTGTTGTCTGCCTTTCAACATTTTTGCATAAACACATATCGAAAAATGTAATGGAATAATCTATGACTTCATAGATGTGGGATAAAAATAACAAATGTGGAATTTAAATTACACGTGTCCACATGTTTAAATTACTTCTCAACATCATGCTTAAAACACAGAAGCTGTGTGTAAGAAATTCTTCCCAAAAATAGTGAAAGCTCTCAAGATCATATTCTAAGCAATTTTATTTTCTACATAACTTGTGATTTTGTGGTTGTTGCACAATATATACTGTATGTTTGTATTTTGGATTAATCTCATACGGATAAATTGAAAAAATATGCAGAAACTGAAATGCTACAATACCAACCTCTTTACGGAAAACTAATTGTGTGATACGACACAGCAGCTGCTATTTAGAATGATATTAATTGTCCTTGGACGTCAGTCATGACAATGTGAATCAATCAGCGAGGCATAAAAAAAACAGACTAGACAAAATGACAATTATTATTTTGTCATTATGGTTTAATTGACATAGGAAATGTTCCAGAAAAAAGGAAATGCAATGATTCATCTTTGCAAAAAACTACTTTCCTACAAGTTTCCCGCCACATGCAGACTTTGTAACTGTCTCCAAACAGATGGGTGAATGAGAATCACTGTCTCTTTTGGCAGCACAGAGGGAAAGAGCACAGCATTTAGGCTCAGCAGGTGTCATGTAAATCCCTGGGGAGAGAGAAGCCCGCAGTGAGACAAAAAACAGGAGAACAGCTGCTTCCCCCAGAGGCCTGAGGTACAAGAGCGTACTGCATTGATGTGAGTCAAACATTGGTCATTGAGATACAAGATAAAGTGACATTGTATTTAAATGATCTTATTGAAATCTTTGTCTATCTGCCTTTACTATATTTACAAGTCATTTACAATGTGCACTAAATAATTGGTGCAGTCAATTACAAGATCAATTGATTACTACTATTCATCAAAACCATAAGTGTAACATTAATTTTAGGAAGAAAAACAAATGAAATTGAAAAGTTTACATTTACTACCAAACAAAAACAGCATTTTCAGGACAAGTCACTTATTCAAATGTGAGATTGAGCACCAACTCATTCTAAGAGAGGTTTTTCACCTAAAGCAGGCCACATTTTAAATTCTGACATAGTAATGAACAATTTCTTAAGTACAGGGACAGTACATAAAGCGTCTGGAAAGGCTCCAAGTGAAATGACCGATGTTCTAACTCCAACAAGTCACTTAAAGTGGAACAAATAAGCACACATGACGCAAACCTATGGGAAGCATTCATGTGTATTTCTCTTGTCATCACATTTTTTTTTTCTTAGCAGTAATGCCATAGGCGCCAAGAATTCAATGATTTTTCTGAAGTGACTCAGAAAAGAAGCAAAGTATATCTGTCTGTGGGGGATATGACCACGTTTATTCTGAATCATTTAAAATTATATATGACTGGTTAAAATATATAGAAGGAAACTAAATTTAGGCAAAGGCAACGGAAAATAAATAAAATAATTAATTATAATAAAATATATAAAGTCCATCCATTGCTGCTCAATGTAATGGTCCCTCCAGTGATTACCCTGTGTATCCTCCGTCTGTTCCTGTGGGCTGGCCCGACCCAAGCACCATAATTGCTTTGGAAATGCAGAGAACTAATCAGCTGCCCACCACTGTGTGTATCTAATATACAGCACCAATGGGCTGTAAATGAGACATCAGCCCTGTTTCCATAGGCTTGAGTCAAGGAGGTAAGATGGAATGTAACCTGGTATGTATTGGTGGGTCTGAAGTGAGCCACGGAGGGCCCTGCTTTCACAGGGGACCCTGGAGAAGACCCTCGCATAGCTCACTTTAGTAACCTCTTTAAGCACATAGATTGGCCAAGAGAAAGCGCAAGCCCAAGTGAACCAAATGGAAAAAGCAGCTAGAAACATGGAATGATGTTCCTCACCAAAAGTCGCACTGATCTTGTGACAAACCGCAGCATTTCCAGTGGTGAAAACTGTATTTGCTGCTTCCAATCAATCCAATCCTTTTATATAGCACATTACAACAAAACGTTCCAATGCTGCACAAAAAAAAAAAAAAAAAATTAGTCAAAAAAAAAAAAAAAAAAAAAAAAAAAAAAAAAAAAAAAAAAAAAAAAAAAAAAAAAAAAAAAAAAAAAAAAAAAAAAAAAAAAAAAAAAAAAAAAAAAAAAAAAAAAAAAAAAAAAAAAAAAAAAAAAAAAAAAAAAAACAATCAGCTGTTACCAGAAGTAAAATGGTCGAGAGCAAAACACGTGGAAAAAAAAATTAATTAGAATAAAAACTCTGTTGAAGTTCGTCACACACAATCTGGACCTCAACGCCATTGTAATATATGAATTAAGATATTAAAAAAAAAAAAAAAAAAAAAAAAAAAAAAAACCAAGTTTAATGCTGCTTAGATGCAGGCCAGCTTTTCTTTTGAGGCAAACACGAAAAAAATTTTTTTCTTGGCACATAATTGACCCAGAAAAAAGTTATGCAAGAAAACTTGAAAAGTAATAACCATAAACCAGAAACATGGAGATTTAATTTGACAGACTTTATATTGTTGATAGGGTTAAAGTTTGAAGACATGTTGTAGCACATTTCTCGTGGACTGACCTGTTGTGTAAATATCATTATCAATATTTTATTTTATTTATTTATTTTATGGAATGCCCCTTGAGATGTACCATCTCGTTTTCGAGGGGTCCAAAAACATAGAACATTTAACAATACATTACATACAGTACAATTATACAGGCTATATATAAAAACAATATTTAAGTTACAAACAAGACAAGACACACTTGCTCTCTCTTACACCTCTCCACACTCCTGCAAATGTACAGATGTAAAACACAGAAATTACACAACTAGGGATGTCAGGATCGATTGCTTAGTCAGTAAATATTGTTGTTTATCAAGTCACAGAATTGCATAAAAAATGGAAAGTACACTTTGAGAATAAATTATGTTTGCTCCTGTTTTTTTTTTTTTTTTCCTCCACCACTACACAAGTAGTAAATCATGCCATCCCTATAGGATAACAGTTGAACAGCATTACAGATGACATCAATACCAACATAGTTGGAAATTATATTCATATTAACCATGCTACCATTATTGCAATGGTATTAGGAAAAAGAAACCTCAAAGAGTGAATGTGTTAATAAATCTCACTCAGAATAATGTAATAAAACTAGAAACAATGACAAGGAGTTTTAAGATAAATAGATAAAGATGACTTAAATAAACCAAAAGATGTAAAGGATCATAAGTGTGTGGGCAACTTGTTCCAGTCTGAAGGAGCTTTGTACTGAAATGACCTTCGTCCAACCTGAGAAGCACCTATTGTTGGACCTTCGTCCAACAATAGGTGCTTCTCAGTAAATAAGAAGATGTTTCTTGTTTTGGAATATTGTTTGAGTAATATGAACAGTTAAAATAAATACATTTAAAGATGAACAGAGTCCAGTGAAATTCACGTCTTTTGGCTGGATGCAGCCAGTTGAGACACATGTCACACAAGTCTAATGTTCTTGGAATGTCAAAATATATTCCGTTTATTGTTATTGGGGAGTTAAAAAAAGCATACATTATTTGATCAATATCACCTTTTTTTTTTTTTTTTTTTTTTTTTTTTTTTTTTTTTTTTTTTTTGCAGATGTTTATATATAAGTCTAATTCAGTTTTTTTTTTTTTTATTTTTTGTATTCATATATTGCAGCATACCTTTTGTTTTGCAAGTGTTCTTACGTTAGCTGACAACGAGCTTTTTTGTTTCACTTTGTTGTATGTGCGAGGCTCTTTCTACAGGGGGTGGCGCGCATCGGTGTTGAAAAAAAAAATCTATAAAAAGTCTGTTTGCGTAGAAGTCATCTGCCTGCATGCTCTATGTGGACGTGGCATGGTTCAAAAGTGAGTGCAGAGACGGGTGATGGTGCGCAGCAGGAGCAGTGTTAGGAGTTCTAATGATTTGAATGTTTTCGGTGGTGATTATACCTGCTGCTTGAGAGGCACATTTAAATGCAGCTCACACTCTGATACAATCAGTAGAAAGATATAGTCTCTGAGAATCAGAACTATCTAGGATCATTATTTTTGAAGTCTTTCTTCAGTAATAATCAGGCCACTTGAACATGGACCCTGTGCAAATCACCACCATAATGTTTAACACCATCCAATCAAACCACCACCTACTTAAGTACGCCTGCAAATATGCAGTCAGGGCACATCACAAACTACTTCTCAACTGAGACAAAACATTTGAACACAATCCAGTCTCACAGAATAATATGACGATACCTTGTTCGTACTGACTTCTATCATTATTACTTTACAAAGATTTATTAAGAATGATTCCCGCATGTTTTGAGTAATCTGGCATTGTCCAGCAAACAAAAAACAACAACAACAAAACACATAAGACACGTGTCTACGATTTGCTTGAAACCCCAAGCCCTTTCCTTATCATTGTTAATTCATCATCCTGCAAATATCCCTCACAGTTTTTTGGATTTAGGTCTTCAAAGCAACAATCTACGTTTTAAATACATATAAACATGCACTTTAAACTATCATGCTCAACAAAAGGCTACAGTACAATCTGTGTTTTCTCATTTTCTACTCGCTTTCATTGATTGGCTTTTTTGGCTCTTGCAGAAGACAAATGAAAAAAAAAAAGCTTTAGTGGTGGGCAATACTGTCACTGTAAAACTGACAATGAGACACTAAAGACAGAAATCTTTGTTTTTGTCCAGTGATGATGAACAACAACAACAGGTACAAGCCCAAAACAAAAGGAGCACTTCAGAGGTGCACCTTTAAAAGCCAGGGAAGTGTGAAATAGCCTATAGAGTGCGGTCTGCTGAAGATGGAGCTTCCTGGTGAGCTCATGTCATCGCTGCAGTCAGTCGAGAGGAATCCACTCTCACTTAACATGATGAAGATACTGCACTGACATCTGCTGTCAACATTTCTCCTCACTAAAATGTCATATGGCCACAGCACCATCATGTTCCACAGCTCCACACAGAAAGTCTCTTCTACTGTGGGATAGAAGTAAAGTGAAACAGCTCTTAACAGTGCAATTGTGTAAAAATGTCATTCATGTAAGAAAATAAACTAGCGCTTAAAAACAAATTAGAATCAGTCTGAATAATAATAATAAAAAAGCTCCAATCTTCTAGTAATAACAGGTTTCATGGTGATGACATCACATTCTAAATGTTAGAACTGAGTTTTGAGCTTTATGAACAAAAATGTCCTTTCTCACCATTAACACCTGCATTTTTGCCACTCAGAGACAACATTTAGAATGTTGTGATGTCAATTGCATTTTTTGTCATTTTGGACTGCAACAGCACACCCTACGTTCATTCATTTTACAAAACTGGATCAATTTGGTGAATAGAAGTGTATTCTTTCTACTTTGTCAATTCAAATAATGCTTAATCAATTAGGAAATTGCAGCCAGTGAAAATGCTCATTTTCTCTTCCTGTATTAGAGTATTTTTTAGAATGTACATTATTACTACCCTCAAGTCTCATCAGAGTCATCACAATATCAAAAAGCTAACTGCAGCTAGTTTACACCAATTACACATGATCTGACTCCAACTAATTAAAACTAAAACAATCCTTTAAGAAGAACAGTCCCAAGAGAACAATAAAACTAACATTAAAGCTACAATTCAGTGTGGTCAAGATGAAGGTGACAGAGGAAGTTTCTGGAAAATTAGCTACAAGTTAAGATAAAAAAAATCTCCTTTAGAACATCCAAAACATGAAATGACAATTGCACTTTCAATGTTTCAAGTCTAGATCATGACTCTTGTCACTTACATTTGTGACCAATATAAAAGCAAAAACGATTGCTGTATTGTACAATCAGGTAAAACTCGAAAAGAACTTGAAAGTCAAAGCATACAGTAGATTTGCAATTGGACTTGGTTACTCAGGCTACTGACTTCATGTACATTCTCAATAAAAGACTTTTATAGATGACAGTGCATGATGCTGCTTTTAATTGACCTTTATTTAACCAGGGAAGTCCCACTGAGATTCAGAATCTCTTTTGCAGGGGAGCCCTGGGGGAAGGGTCAGGTGAGCCATTAATGGACATGTTTTTAGTTGTAGGAGGAAACTGCAGGACCCGGAGGAAACCTACGCAGACATGGGGAGAACATGCAAACTCCACACAGAAAGGCAAAGGCCCCAGGTCGACTGAAAATCGAACCCAGGACCTTCTTGCTATGAGGCTAGAGCGCTAACCGCTGCGCCATCATGTTGCTTTAATCTTACAACTGTTGCTGTACAGCTATTAGTGAAAGCATTTTTTTTATATGTCGATCAAATCAATTAAAGATGTATACATAGGTCAACTGATGCATACAGCACATAAATTACAGCTATTAGACCATTAGTCCAACACACTATGAACTAATTGGTACATACACTTTGGCTTAAAGTCATGTGTGGATGTATGACTGATGAACTAATTACTCCAGCCCTGACACAACAGTAAAGCTGGCATTATTGATATTAATGATGTGTCCAGTTAATAGCAGCGTTGTATTAGCTGCCCTTGGTTTGTTCCACACATTGCCAGTGAACCAGCACTTCTATCATTACACCTTTCTATGACCAGCTTATTGAAGTAACCCAATCAGAGCCCACAGCGTTCCAGTCTGCTGAGCCTGGCAGCAGCAGTAATAGAAGTTGATGAACGAAAGATTAAAAATGTGGTTGCTGAATCATGGTTTGCATTTCCCATGTTCCCTGCTATGTTTATTTGTGCTGGCTGAGATAAATTATTGAATGTGAACCGGCGGAGATTGTGAGAGCCCCTCATGTGGCATTGAGCAGGCAAACAGAGTCCCAGTGAAGCTCTATGTAAATGCTTCCTTAGCATGTGTAATGGGCTAAAGTAGTTCACAGGGCAAAAGAAGGTGCTGAATATTCTTTTTCAATTATGTTTTAATGAACTATGACAATGTGAGCCTCAAAGGAGGAGAATGGGAATGAAATATTTTTACGCAATTTAATTTCAAGTCGGAAGTGTCTGTCAACTCAATTTCCAAAACAAAACACAATTGGAGTTTCCAATCAGCCTAAATCACAAAAAATGTGAATAAAAAAAAACATTGTCAATTTTAAAAAGAGCAAAATATTTCTTCATTTTGCTTTCTTGAAAATGTAAATAGAAATAATTAAACTTCAAAGAGTTACTTCACACCAAATTTTTTGCTCACTTATCTAATGCATAGGTGTTTTTGAACACCTTTTACAGTTTTAGGAGTGATGCATGCCGGTATGCTATAATGACAGAGGTGTTGACTTGGAACTTTGACTTCAGTCAAACTGCAGATAAAAAATTTGGTCCGATAATTAAGACAAAGACTCGAAAAAAAATCGGAATCGGAAGACACAAACTTGCCCTCTTCTGACTTTGGACTTGACCCGAACTTGACGCCAAAAACTTGATACTTACTTGACACTTGAAAACAGTGACTTGGTCCCACCTCTAACAGCTATCTACAATGTTATCCACAATGTTAATAATAATAAAAACAGACTCCCTGGATTTTAGTGAAAAACAGTACATTACTTCATGTGGAATGGAATACTGCAAACAAATTTTACTCTCAGTAGATACATTACCAATATGTGCGGCAGTGTAAACAATTTTCTCAAAGAATGTGTTGAGTGCCTTTAACTACTTGTATTACGTCGAATATTATGTTGGGAAAATGTACATCTAAATACAGATGTACATCTAAATATCAACTTTGGTCCTACAAGAAATGTATAATTTACCAAGCACAATTGCCTTCACTTCACATCTGAATCAGTTTCAATGGCCACCATACAGACTAGCCACAGCACATTTAATAAGGTCCTCACGCACAATTGAATTTGCCAGGTCAACTCAACATCACAGTTAACACAGCAGTGTGCTCAAATATTATAGGGTTAACCATACTTCTACATAAACCAGCAAACACTGATATACACCAGAGAGTTCAGTCGCAGGAGCAGTTTACAGACAGCATTCCCTTTAGAAGAAGAACACTCAGTGTGTAGTGCAGCGGGGATCATTCGAGGTAATCAAACTCCACCAGAGACCTTGTCAGGTCAGATCTCGACAACATTTCAACATGAATCTGTTTACAGCACTGCAGAGTTGGGTAGAGACAACACTCAACAAGCTGCAATTCATTTTTGAGGAGGACTTTCTGTATAGAGAAAAATATTCAAAACCTTTCAAGTTGGCAGAGCATTTATTAAAAGCCTGGAGGAAAGCCATACACCCAAGGAAAAGGTCATCTGCATTTAAGATAGTAATAAAATTAAATTATTTAAAGCTATCCACAAGCATGTTTTTGGGTGTTAAAATTGCGAGCTTGAATTCAGTTTAGGATCATTTGCACTAGCTTTGTCATTCCCCTGTTCTGTTCATGGACAATACAGCATTCTACAGGCCAATGGTACTCAATCCAGATGGAGAATAGCTAAAAAAAATACTGCTTAAATGTATTTTTGTAGTCGTAATATAAATAGTGAATGGATTCAGTTACTAATAACATACCAGATTGAAAATGTGTGTAACAATATTTGATGACATAATAAAAATATCACATCTAAAAGGCACTAAAACAAATTGAATACGTTTTACAAAAAATGTCTCGACGGTAGAACTCCCAAACACCCACTAATGTTATTAAAATCTATTAATAAAAATTCAAAGGGCTTATGTGTGTCAATAGTTCAAGGGTCTGTGTTGTGAATTGAAAAAAATATACTGTGTATTAACCTTGCCCCTGGTTGTTTATGGAGGATTCAGAGTGCCACAATTCAATATATAAATACACTATTAAATAATTAATTAAATATGCCATTAAATAAATATATTTTAAAATAAATAAAGAAATCAATTATTAAATGTACAATTTGATATTTAAATGAATAAATCATTATTTATATAAATAATTAAATAATGCATTGCACAAATAAATCATTAAATAAATTATTAAACACTTAAATAATTAAATAAATAATTGAATGTGGCAATAATTAAATAAATAATTTATTAAATAAATAAATGTGTCAATATATGTTTAAATACATCTTTAAATAAATAAATGCGTCAATAAATATTTTAAAGAAACATTAAAAATATATATTTATTTATTTCACGATTTCATTTTACAATTCATGATGGTGCTGCGATCTTGAAATGAATCTGTCAGTCTCACTCATCAAACTCAGGGGGCGGGACTTACTACGCTTTGGATCAGTCCATTTCTATGCAGGGGTTTCTCCCTGGTCCACGTACCACTTGCTCTCGCTGATATGAGTGCCCTGTCTCCGGCTGCCCTTCTGATCGTGCTCTGGGTGCCTTTCGTAGCGTTTGTCGGGGAACATATCACCGTTTTCCGGGAAATATGGAGCTAGCCTACAACGCTTCGTAGAAGCGCCGCTCCAGACTGTCTTTGACCGAGACAGACGCCTTTATGGTTGTGTGAACAGGGGCGCATGGGAACGGCCCTTACTCGCCGTGGTACGAGGTAGGAGTTCTGTGTTTGATATTTGGCTCCACCACAACTGTAGCGGGAGCTTGGACTGACTGTGGCCCGACAGCGTTACCTTTGTGTGGGGAGCTTAGCTGTGAAGTGTCGCTACTGTTGATATGAGCTTAGGGACCGTCAATAAAATACTCGTGCTTCATGAAAAATGTGACATCTTAAGTATGTATTACAGTACTTTTTTTCATAAAGCACAAGTAATTTGTTGACTGTTCCTAAGCAGCACTTACCCACGTAGCAGTCGTGTGTCCGCTGATTCTGGCTTTCATCTGGCACTGCTGGTTAAATGACGACTCGATTGTCAGATACTATATACATGCTGCTTTCGAACTGTACACATGACAACTTTGCCCAGATGAACCGGGAGATGAAACATTGTATGTCGGTCGAGCCACATAAAGTTTGCTACGTGGGTACACTTCACAGCTAAGCTCCCCGCACAAAGCTAACGCTGTCGGGCTACAGTCAGTCCAAGCTCCCGCTACAGTTGTGGTGGAGCCAAATATCAAACACAGAACTCCCACCTCGTACCACGGCGAGTAAGGGCCGTTCCCATGCGCCCCTGTTCACACAACCATAAAGGCTCCCGATTCAGCGGCTCATTGTCCCTCCGAGCCTCAGACTGAACCGATGAGAGGCTGTTGCCTCGTCGTAGACGGCGAGTGTAGGATCCACGGTGTCACAGGCCCAGAACGCACCTGCCGCAGCACGTACCCCAGGCCCAGGTCACGTATCTGTCCACGGGAAAACGAGAAGCTTGGATGGGTGTTTGGAGCTCTCAGGTGCCGTGTCTGGCTCTGCAATAGCCCCAGGACCGATCATCTGTCCCGGTCAAAGACAGTCTGGAGCGGCGCTTCTACGAAGTGTTGTAGGCTGGCTCCATATCTCCCGGAAAACGGTAATATGTTCCCCGACAAACGCTACGAAAGGCACCCAGAGCACGATCAGAAGGGCAGCCGGAGACAGCGCACTCATATCAGCGAGAGCAAGTGGTACGTGGACCAGGGAGAAACCCCTGCATAGAAATGGACTGATCCAAATCGTAGTAAGTCCCGCCCCCTGAGTTTGATGAGTGAGACTGACAGATTCATTTCAAGATCGCAGCACCATCATGAAATGTAAAATGAAATAGTGAAATAAATAAATATATATTTTTAATGTTTCTTTAAAATATTTATTGACGCATTTATTTATTTAAAGATGTATTTAAACATATATTGACACATTTATTTATTTATTAATTATTTATATAATTACACATTCAATTATTTATTTAATTATTTAAGTGTTTAATAATTTATTTAATGATTTATTTGTGCAATGCATTATTTAATTATTTATATAAATAATTATTTATTCATTTAAATATCAAGATGTACATTTAATAATTGATTTCTTTATTTATTTTAAAATATATTTATTTAATGGCATATTTAATTAATTATTTAATAGTGTATTTATATATTGAATTGTGGCACTCTGAATCCTCCATAGTTGTTGGCATTTGGTCGGCATGAGGTGCAGCTCTTTAGGGTGACAAAGATGCCATCAGATACCAGATAGCCACCCTTCACATAGAAACAAAAATACCACCATTGTTGTTTACTTGTTTGAACTAAAAGCGTGTTATAATTATAATCATAATGCAAAAGGGGACATGATGATGAACACGTCATATTTTGAGGATTATATGATATGGCCCAATCCTATGTATGTATGTATTTTTAAGTGTCAACTATTGTTTTCTTAAGTTGGCAATAGGTACAGACTTGAACATTGAGCAGGTACTTCAATGAGTAAGTCTTTTCATTCAAGTCATTTCTCACAGCCCAGCCAGTGCAAATGGTCAAGCATTCCTGCTTGTTGCCTTTTTGGAAACCCCCGCATCTTAGGCTGCCCAAGGCTGTCTCTGCTGGACTCAAAGCTTTTTTTCTGGCACACACAAATGCTTCTGCAGAAGCTGTGGTCCATAACTTAAGAGGCAGACTTCACTTATCTACTCAGCCCAACAAGAAGCAAGACTGCCAGCTTTCACCTTCAAAAAGTTTTCTTTTTTTTTGTTTTTTGATTGCTTGTTTTTTTGTTATCTGTTTTGTTTTTTGACAATGCATCTTAACAGTTCAGATAAAGATTACAAGAATTTTGACTTACACAAGCTAAAAGAAAAAAATACATACTGTATTAAAGTGGGATCAAACAGCCTTATTTGCTATTGTTATGTCGAACTTTATTGTCATTATGCATCTAACACAAGATTGGTAGGAGAAGAACTCTGAATAAAGATTAACAAATGTTCAGTCTGGATGGACTATTCCTTTTTGAAAATGCTAAGACAAACATCTGAAGCTTATAAAGTAATAATATTTTTTTTTCTTAAATCCTCTGTGAGCATGTTTTTTAAATGCCTACATAGTTTATATTTCTGTCAGTGCCGCCATGTTTGTTTTGATTGCACCTTTGATTTCTGCTAAAGCCACAGTGCTTCACAGTCTAGTGAACTCACAATTTCACGAGAATCCATCTGACAGGGCTGGGTTACAATGCAACTGCTCTGAAACACAAAAAGAGACTAAAATATTCCAGATTAAAGAAGTTTAAATTTTAAATGTTTTAATGGAAAAACTGGACAGAAATTGTAAAAGTACAGATGTACGGCAATTAATCGAAAGATCAAGAGATTGCAATCCAGTCAATTATTTGTGTTTTTTTTATACTCTGACAGTGAAAACATGTGGTTTGAAGCAGAAGCCAGACTTAGGTAGAACATTTTTGACCGTTTTTGAAAACGCTAAATAACTTCAAGTTGAAATTCGAGATAAATAAATATGAGAGGAAAATAAGTGATTAATTTGTTCCCCAAATTGCCCAGTCCTAGTTAGATGTGAGTCTTTTATGCATGTAGAAGGTCACATTGGATGAGCAAGAATACAGTCACGCATGCTTCAAAGCACAGTGAATAAAGAAAATCACCACTGAAACGGTCCACAGTCTACTTCACCAATAATGATGGCCCGAATACCATATTGATTTTTTTTTTTCCTTCAGTGTGAGTGGAGGTTAATTACAAACTCAGCATCTGCCAGCTTCTGTTCATTCCCCTGCACTAAATGACTTGGTAAGTAGCAACACAAAGTAATAAGTTTTACCAATACACAAAAGTTGAGGGAACAGCAGCAAAGTGGCTGACTTTTTCTGACAAAGACAATGTCAAATGGTGATCTATGGCTCAAGAAGAGAGGAACTTCAAACAATTTCTCAGCCTTCGAAGATATCAGTAACATCTGATAAAACCCACTTCAGTTGATGTTCATTAAGCAAAGCAAACTCCTAAAGGAATTAAAGCTTCTTAATAATGTGGGTATAGCAGATGACATAGTATTCTAATGCCAGCAGTGAGTGGCAAAAATGAATGAAAGTTAATGTACTCCTGTAAAGCTCGAGACACTACAATCTGATAAAAAAAAGCAGAACAACTACAAAAGTACTTCTGATTCTCTTGCATTTCTCACTGTCACAGAAACACTCAGTTCAACTTCTTACCTTTCAAGGTTAAATGAGATGTTTTTTGTAGTTTGTTTGGTGAATGTTTTAGGCTGCATTCACAATACAAACCCAACAGGGCTCGGCTCGATTGAGAATCAAAATTGCAACATTGTATCTTTCTGTAAACAAAAAGTTCATCTGTTCGAGTAAATCTGGCTCTGAAAGGTATGTCATCTGCTCACTTAGCTGTAGAACTAAATATTAGATGAATATAGACCATAATGTGAGCTGTAGTGTTACTTTCTGTATTCGCTTTCGTCTAAGAGTATAACTTTGTTATTTTTGTAAATAACGCGAGAAAGCGGTGATATACAGTCGTGTGACCATAATTAATTATGCCCTAAGCATCCCCCGTCCTTCTCCTGTTACTTTCATGGGTTTTTGCGTATTATTTGTCTCATTATCGATCTCACACATGCCGTTTGTTGTGATTCTGAGCCTCACGTGTGTCTCAGCCTGGATCATATCAGTGTTCACTTCCTGATTTTGTTTCGCTCTCGCTCCGTTTGCGTTCACAAAACAAACGAACTGCTCCAGAGCTCCATTCAACCGAGCCGAGACCGACCTCTCCAACCAAACCAGATTTGGGCATTTTGGACCGGATCAGAATTCGTTTGCGCGTTCACAATTACCCAATCGAAACGTACTATCCAGACAAACGAATCCTGATCCAAATAAAAAGTGTATTGTGAATGCACCCTTATTTGTTAGCAAAAGTCTCTCCTGTTTCCGTGACAACAACAAAAAAATGTATAACAGTTTTGCAAAACAAATGCTCTCCGGAGGAAGTATTAAAGGGGAAAAAAGCAAAGAAGCACACTTTAACAGGTGTTCTTATAATACTTTTGCCCCTCAGTGAGTATGTTAAAAAAAATCTCTGCGTATAGTCGTTTTGTTTAAGACACAGCAACTCGCAGTCATTTTAACCAATGCAGTGTGCTGGGTTAAACTGTTAAACTAAAGCTGAAGGCTGCCAAACTCTGACACTTCCAGCTCACAGCTCTTTAGTCAGTTTTGTGTGACCACTTTTCTCTCCTCGTTCCACATTCAAGTGCTCTTTTGGAGATGCCCCTTGCTGGCTGAGGCTGCCCCACTTGTCTCGAGGCCAAGTCTGATCACACAGCCTGACATGTGATCGAGTCTACAGCCCAAAGAAACTCCTCTGCTACGACTTCTAGCTCCACACTTCATCAGCATCAATGTCAAACTCGTGAGCCATAACTTCCATCGCCTGAGCAAGTGCACCACAGGGAGCTCACCTACCACCTAGAGTGCTGTTTAGTTCGTCTGAATGGGGATTGGTGTCCGTGTTAGTTCCAAATGAAAAAAATTATGCTTCTGCAAATGATTCTGGCTTCAGTCAACAAACACCTTTCCCGCCATGAATTGTGTTATCCTCTGGGTCTCGCACTTGCCCCTCCCACTGCCAAAACACAACTCGTGTCTGCACAAGTCTGAGGAAGAAGGTTCATCAGCAAATGGCTCCCTAAAACCCAATCTCATTTATATGCAGATGAAATAAATATTGATGTGGTGTCAAGGCCTTGCATGCGATTTGCTTAATTGACGTCAGCTTTTGTGTGCGAGGTTTCACAATTGTTAAGAGGCTGCTTCAGTGATATAATAATTCTATAGAATCTAGGAATACAAGAAACAGTCAATTGAAACAGTAAAAACACAAACACATGCATACATTTAAACAGACTACACAGATTTAACTTGAGCTGCGATATTCATTTAGGTTGTGATAATAAATAAAAGTGGCATTATAGTGTAATAGTGATTGAGTAGTTTATTTTTTAACCAGTATTTAGAGTGTTATAACTCTGCTACTTTTGGGGAAATTATAGTAATTATCAAAACAAATGTAACAGACTTAACACAAAATATTCTAAAATGTCTATATTTATATAAAAATACCTTGTTATCCGAGCATTTCTGAACACTAGGCCAATTTCCAAAATATCAACACGATAATTACATAAAATTAGTTATTATATGTGAGTGGGAGCAAAAAAAACTATGCACTAATAGAATTATGAAACAAGAGTGCTCACTTTGACTAAACTGCACACATTTCCAGCCACCAACTTTCAATTAATTTTGGAGTATTGTGCATCTGGTGACCTACTTTTGTTCCAATTTGCCACTTTGAATTCAATAACTTCTCGCACTGCATTTGAACAAATATGAATGTTGTACATAAACGGCAAAGGTTATGGCATAGCAGCATTTATAGCAACCACTCTTTTACCAAATCTGATTTCATGAGAAGTATTAAAAAGAAGCTAAACCCTAAAACAACTTTTTCTGCCACTACACTGTGTACATGGTGTTTAAATTGCATTGCCTACAGTTTTAAGTCCTTTTTGACGTTTTTAGTGCAAACTGGGCAAATTAGCAAGTTTAAGGTCAAAACAGTCACAAATTGTGTCTCACTGCAAAGACTTGTGTCATTTCTAGACTCTGTGACGTCAGCGTGTATTGACCACTAAAAACTGTACACTAATTTCAGACACTTGCTGTAAATCCAATCACACTGCCGCTCTCCTCTCTAAGCCCCACCTTTCACCTTTTCCCAATGCTTTTTAATGAGTTTGCTGTGTTTGTGGGGTGGAGTTTATGGGTGAGTTTACCTTTAAGAGTAAATTGTGCAGCTGCGTGAGAATCAGGAAAAAAAATAGGTCTATCTTACATCCAAGATTCAGCTGTAAGATGTGATTCACTAAAACATCAGTCAAGTTAATTCATTTTTTCTTCTTCTCTTTTGTAATTGCTGGAAGAGAATCTCCAGACCCCATTAAATTTGCGAATAATCCAATAATCACAGTCAAATTACAGTTTGTTAGTTGTTGTCTTACACAAACAGTACAGTAGATTTATTTTTGTAGGTAAAATGAAAAAAAAAAAAAACTGCTGAGACTGCTAATTGGTACTTTCAAAGTCAACAGGAAATAATGATGCCCTAAAAATAAAAAGATTGATTAAGAATAATTATTCTTTATTTTCATCCATGTTCACTTTAATTACCGTTTTTCCCCAATTCAATTACCCATGTGATTATGCAGTGTTGTGCTTAATGTGGGTTTAATGCAGTTGCTCTGAGGCATGTGATCACATCAGTGAATCTGCAGGTGACTGTCATTAGCCGCAGACCTGAAGGCACTTGGGCATCCAGCCTGCAACAGTTAAAGGCGACACATTCATTAGTTTGACAGGGCCTGGCTTCACCGCTGACATCTACAGACCAAACACTACATTTTAAGTGAGTGGTGATGAATGCAGAACTCCTGTTTAAATGGGATTTACAAGGTTTACATACCTTCAAGAGTTGTAAAGACGAAAAGAAATGATTGGTTGCACTCTCTGGTCAGATAATGACACTGGACAATTTCAGTGTAGCCTCCAGCTCGACTGTAACAAACCTTGGAGTCTTATTTGACCAAGAGCTCTCATACAAAGCATATACACCAAGCGTGTAAAACCACTTATTTTCACTTGCAGAAACAATGCCAAAATTAGAAATATACTAGTGATGCTGAAAAACTTATCTACTGTATGCCTTTGATGTGTCAAGGTTAGACTACTGTAACACTCTGCTTGCAGCGATCCCCCAAAATCTCTAAAAAAAAAAAAAGCTTTCAACTAGTTCAAAATGTAGCAGCAAGAGTACTAACAGGTACTAAAAACAAGAGCACAATCCAGTACTAAAATATTTGGCTTCCTGTTGATCTTGGTGTCAAATTTAAAATCCTTCTTCTAACTGATTAAGTTTAAAATGACATGCCCCTTTTTCATTACAAAAATGTCCACTTCGCTGTCAAGATAGTAGACTTTTAGTGGTTCCTAGAGTTTCTAAAAGCACAATAAGAGACAGAGCAGTTATCAAGCATCCTTATTATGGCTCATGTCAAAGAAGTTCACACAGTGACCAGGTTTAAAATGTTCCTCTTTGAAATAGCTTATGCTCAGATCAGTTGGAAACAGAAACCAATCGTTCCGAGTCTGGCTGCCTTGTAGAAGCAAATATACTAGTATGGTAAAGAATGGCAACTTGAGCACTCACTTCTCCTGCTATCCCTGTAAAGAATACTTAACTACTAGTTCATCTGTATGGACGAATGAATGGTTTATTTATATAGCACATTTACACAGACAGATGTCTTCCAAAGTGCTTCACACAGCAACCCCCCTCCCCACAGTGATGGCAAGAGCCCTGGACCAGCTCAGCAGAAGCGAGTCGCCTCAGCACCTGCCGCCTCATTCTCCAAACTAGGGCTGCTCGATTATGATTGAAAAAAATACTTAATATATACGCAAACTAATTGACATTTGTTCTCAAATAGTTGCAATGTTTTGGTTACAAACAGCAATAACAAAAATGTTTGAATGATCTTCAAAGTATCACCTAAAACTGGCTGAAACTCACGAATAAGGTATTGCTCAAACTGTTGTACTAAGTTGTAATAATTTTACTTTTTAAACTGAAATGAAATGAGAACCTGCTTTTTTCTGGCACTTCATTTGAGCTATATATTTTCTGTATATGAGCACAACAGAAGCACATTCCTATCATCACATCATATCATTGTAGCGGCATATTTTGCTTGTAAAAAGTTACGAGCAGTCGATGTTTGATAATAAAAGGTGCACTGTAGAGTTGAACTCTTGAGTGTTTTGGCAGTGGGCTGTACAGAGGGAAACTGCCTCTAGCTCTGCTCCTATTTTCAGCTTCACTGGACAGAGGAGAACACAAAGCACAACTCAGGGCAGACTGGACTGACCTCAGACCACAGAGGATCTACAAAAGCACCTCACAACTTCCCAAATGTTTACATATTCACACAGACTATTTACTGTATCATGATTTTGTGTATTTATTTATTTATTTGGGTGAAAAGCACTTTTGGTGTTGTAAAGTTTCATTGATTGGGAGGTGAAAATCAACGTTTCTACAGCATCAAATACAAAAAGTATGTGTGAAAATATTTATTGATATTTACACAAAAAAAATCAATTTTTAAACTCAAATGATTGCATTAAAATCAGAGTGAACACTAAATCATGTTCACTCTGATTCAATGATTCAATGTTCACTCAAATGTTACAAATCAAATCATTTTCTAACTTGATTAATAAGTACTCTGCACAATGACATAATGGATAGTGCTCTTGCCTCACAGCAAGAAGTTTGGGAGTTCGACTCCCGCACGGCCTTTCTGCGTGGAGTTTGCATGTTCCTCCCCGTGACTGGGTGATTTCCTGCAGGCACTCCGGTTTCCGCACCATCCAAAAACATGCAGGTTAGAGAATGCTTGGTGGTGATGGGAGGTTGAGATGCCAGGTGTTAAGCGAATCTCCTCTGCAGAGCTGCCCCATGGCTGTTTGCTATGACTGAGTGAGAGGGTTCATCTCACTGTGAAGCACTTTGTGACTGTCTGTGAAAAGAGCTATACAATAAAATTTACTTACTTTCACTTGATCATACTTTGTCCAATGATCAACAAAAACAAAACCAAAAATGAATGTTTGTCAGATCCGTAGCATCAGTTCTTTAACTGTAAATGAGACACCAACAAGTCTCCCACAGGATCTCCAATGGCCGTTTGGCTCAAATCCCATCTCATTAGCTCATTAGAAGAAACCGCTCACATTGTATTAGTGTCAATGCACTGACACGTGTATTTTACCAATGCTCAACATCAGCTCTAGTAGTTCATGGATTTGAAACAATTCCACCACACAGAAGGTCATCAGGTAAATCACTTGTAAACAAGCCACAAACGTACTCACAAAAGGCTGCTCAGTGCAGCTCATATTTGCACTGTGGCTCAATGGAGATGGATAAAACTAGGGCACATGCAGAAAACATGATGGTCCTTCAGATTCTAGCTTTCCTGTGCATTGTTTTGGATTGTATATCAAATTCAAAAACACTCCTCAACCTGCCATTCTGTTGAAATCATCAGTCCTTGGATTGGCCATTCAATCATCATCATATAAAAACACAAAAGATTATTTAACATAGCAACATAAATACAAACTTCGCCCTCAAATATACAACAAAGATGTGTATGTATGTGAGTTTTTTTTGCTCAATAAAGGTAACCATGGTTCCAGCAAGATGGCCATTGACTGGAGAAACACAAACACAAAACGGTGCTGTAGTTTTCTCACTGACAAACCTTCCTCTCTTTATGATTGTCTTTTGTTGCTAAAACAGATTGAGAATGACCTTAGTTTAACAGTGATGTGAAGCTGACAGTTCATTTAAAAGTCCAGCCCAGGGCTTGTATCTAATTTGTACTCTGGTCCATAGACTGAGCTCTGCAGAACTATTCATCTCATGTTTTCATGTCCCATTTTTCTGGCTTTTTAGGCGAGGGCTATTTCTGTATGCAGGTGAGTGCTTCTGCAGAAGAATACATGTGGTGTGTCTATTCACAGTCTATATCATGTCTGCCTGTGCTGCATTAAGAAAGCACCCTCTACGGAGCAAGACCTTCACACAAAATATACAGACGGATTGGATTTTGGATAATTGCAGGTAAACAGGGAAAATCTTCAATTTTAAAGATATCCATTTGATATTCTATAGTTTACTCACATAAATGCAAGAATGACCAAATATTTGAGATGTTAAATATTAAAAAATAGAAAGAACCAAGTTTACATTTCTTGGTTTGTTTTCTTGTTTACATATTGTCCCAACAAATTAACAGGAAATTTGGAATTTTTTTTCTAAATTAGACCTATTGTGTTTTTTTCCAACTATTTAGTAAGAAACTAGAACATAAGCTGATTAGTAATTTACCTTTTGTTCAAATTATAAAACACAAAATTGATCAAAACAGCTTGAAAATAGAAACAGCACCACTGACTTCCTGATAATGCAGAACTGATAAGCTCCGCCTCTTCATTTTAAAATTTAACTGTAAGACGCAATGACTTTTAAATAACTAATAATTATTGTTGAAAGTGGCTCTGGGACAGTTTTGAATTTTATATACTTCATTTTGAGTATTATATTTTTGAGTTATAACAACTAAATACAGACAAGTGGGAGGGGATAGGTGGTAGGTGAGAACAGGGATTTCTGAGCAGTTGAGCTCAAGGCCGAAGAATAGATTTCTCAAACATGCATGTGTCAATTCAAATATAATTTTGAGTAAATGAATGTTGAAGGAATAGGCCATTATAAAGATAAAACATTATAATAATAGAACCCCTTTAATCAAACAAAAAATTGTCTAAAATGTCCAAATAAGCCAATTTATACCTTAAACCTAAATAAACCAGAATTAGTATTAGTAAAAAAAAATTTTAAAAAAAGGAAAAAAGTTTTTTGTTGAAATCTAGTGCAATATTGTCCAAGCAGTGTTCATCACAGTATAATTGAAAATTGTAGTTTCATTTCATAAATACTGTAAAATGTCTGTAAAAATATGTTTTCCAATAGTTTAATTTCTTTAAATAGCATCAAAAGTAAGAAATTACTAATAGTTACACACCTACAATATAGACCTATTATTTCTGCAACATAAGTACACTCCTGAGAATTTTATAGTTTTCATTTAAGTCTACAATATGTTGTGTGATTGAGAGAGCAAACTGATCAAATAAAATGAACATAATTGTAATTTTGCGTAAAGTGTGTCTGGCTTGTGTCCAAATGAGTCCACTTGGTCACAGCGTCTTGTGAAGAAGACTCTTGGGTCATTTCTCATTTCCTGTGAATCGGCTCAAACATTCAAACAGAGTCGTGACAATGACAGTTAATATATTTCAGCCTATAAGCAGTAAGCTAAAAGTGACAATGATGACATCAGATTAGCTTGGCACAGGCGGCAGTTTAAAAACAGCCCTGGTGAAGTTGTTCCCACTCACTCTGGAATGGACTGGTGCCTTTTATTAGAGAGCTTCTCTTAATTATTCAAGAGTTTGAGAAGTGCGTCTTTATAGAATAAAACAGAACAGACTGCAGCGATAATGGACGCTTCTCGTGTCTCTACCAACCCACTGCCAACCCTTTTGTAAAAGACAAAAGTAGTATTGTAATATTTCATCTTTTTCTATTTTTATTGTTATTTTGAATGAAAATAATCTTGTTAATAATCTTGTTGACAGCTACTGAACTAATAGTCTTGAATCACAGTTGCTTGTTTATTGCATCCTTCCATCCAATGTCCAAAGATTTTTCTTAAATTCACTTTTTTTGTGTGCCACTATAAAATAACACATTTTGAAAACAAACCAATTCTTTCTTGAAATGCTGCAGAACAATAAATCTCCAATTATAAATACGAATAATTTGCCTGGAAATGATCTTGCCTGGAAAATCCAGCCTCACCGCTGTACCAGCGGATGAGTCTGGTCGCCCCCGAGTCAACTGGATTTCTAGGGCGGAGCAAAACTCACCTAACAGACAGCGGAGGGAACCAATCAGAGAAGAGCATCAAGGCTTCTAGTGCCGTAAGCTGTTGGGATTTCTCTCGCTGTCATCTGCCGGTAAGGGGACGACTGCACTGCCTTGACCATCTTGAACACGACTATTGACGCGATGTCGTTTTGGTCATTTAAAACGGCATTTACCGGTGAATGGAACAAAATTTCGGTTTTCCAATGCGCCAAGTTGTTCATCCAACCTTCCGTCACACTGCCTAGATCCATGCGCGCTGCGCACAGCAGGGATGTTGTTAGCAAAAACCACATCACTGAAATAAACGATTTTCATTGCACGATACAATCTGGATTTCGAGGAAACGCCCTTGGAGGGTGTGGCGACCAGACTGATATTTCTCTGTGTAAAAATACAGAGATGTATCATTCTGGACTTTCCAGGCAAGACATTATGACCATGTTTCATTAGGTGTGATGGATAAATCAGAAACACACATTGACTACCATATGAAAAACAACTATGGCGCTTACGGGGAAAAAATAAAAATATCCGAGGAACTGAAAAATACACGGATTTCTGCAGAATCAATGAGCGACGCAAAAATCAATTTTCATGTGATGTGAATGAAGTTAGTAGTAACACAGATAAACTCATTTGATTTCTGCAGAAGCGTCGGCTCTGGATCCCAGCCAAACAGATTATATCATATAAGATCATTTAAGAACAAGTTAAGCATCTTCTTTTAACATAATCAACTTTTAGAACGACAATTTTTTTCTAAACCGATCGTTTGAACTCAAGACGTTTTCAAAACAAATCCAACAAAAGAGAAACTAAATCATAAACACAATACATTCTGAGCTGTAGCTGATAATTTACAAACCATACATCCTAATCTAGCTCTGATAACCCAGGCACTGTCTCCGTTTCCTCTGTGTCAAACTTGTCTACTTCAATTACCTGTGGCGTGTTTGGTGCTGCTTCTGTGACATCTGTATTCTAATTGCTCATAAACAGTCAGTGCCCAGTGCTCCCAGGAATGATTCAATCCAAGACGCCGCAATTAGTTCACAAATGAGAGACTTACATTCACACGCTCACACTCAGAGATTGCACCGGCGTCCCTGTGGTTACATTTTGGAAGTGCACAGCCACAGCGTTCACAAATGACTGTTTAGAGAGCACAACAGAGAGAGGACGCTCCAAACTAAAGCTGGGCAATACTGACAAAATTATTATCTATGTTCATATGTATTTGTCTGTAATTAGGACAATATTCAGAAAAGATGAGGTCAATGCATCAGAAATGACCATTCTGTGGCTCTAAATGTCACAGCTGATAAATAAATGTCAATAGGAAATTATATTACATTTAAATTAAACATGTACCTCTAGTTTGCTCACATACAAAGCAAAGTTCAACTTTCTTTAATTCATTTTGTTGGCAAACTTGTCACAGAGGAATTTAAAGTTTTGAATATCTTATTATCCAGCACATTTTTGTGACAAAATGTACACACTTACATTTTGTTCAGTTTGCCGAGTGTATGAATAAAAACATATGTTTAAGATATGGATGCACCGATCCGATACTGGGATCAGATATCGGTGCCAATCCAGGAAATTTTGCTGGATCTGGTATCAGCTCCACGATATTGGTTCAGCCGATATCATATTTGTGCCTTTGATTGGAAATAATGAGACTAATTTATTGGCTGATGTTGATCCAGAACATACCATATTATTGGACACTTTATTCAGATTAAGGTTTGGTTAAGATGTGGCTTGCACTATAAATAACAGTTACATAACACTAAATGACAGAATGTCTTATGTTTTAATAAGAAAGAAAAGCAGTCTCAGTCCTTACATTGGTATTGGTTGATATCGAGTATCGGTAGATACTTAAAGCCAAAGTATCGGAATCTTTAAGGTAATGTTTAAACTCATCAGGAAAGACAGGATTTGGTGCCATGTTTTTTCTAGAATTGAGACAAAAACAATATTTTGTGCTTTTTTTTTTTTTTTAAGTTGGGGTAACTAACTTTTTTAAGTTATAAAATTCAGCACCTTTTGAAAAAATGACACTACCGAGTAGTGTCTGAAGTGAATAATAAGTAGTTCTGATTGCAGCGCCCAGATTGGCTGAGCTTGGGCGGTCCTTTAAAGTTTCACTTTGTTTCAACCAAAATGAATACATGATTGTCAATATTAATGTGTTGAAAGATTTATGAGAGCAGGTTGTCAACTTTACACCTAAATTGTGCTTGCATCTTTGATTAGTACAATGTTTAAAAGTTGTTGTTGTACCATATTATCTGCATCAATAGAAGTCTTGTCCAGATGCTTTGTCTGAGTGACAAATATCCACATCAGACTAAGGATTTCATGCACGTTCATACTGTAGTTCAATTTGTCACCAACAATCTTGTGCTTGTTTGTGCTGATCCGTCTTGATATTTCCTAATTTAGATGCTCATGGCTGTGTTGTGCGAGTTATTTCAGGAGTTGTGATGATGAGTGACACTTTGCTGCAGAAACACAACTATTAAAAGCTGTCTCGAAGATGATTATTAAATGAGGCAGGTCTTGGAGTTTGTCTCTCGCTCTGATACAATCTTTCCTCACCTTTAATTTATTATGGTTCATGTTATCAACAAACAATTAACTATCATAGTTATGGAGTTGCAGCATACTTTTAACCACGTCTTCCTGTTGAGTCATGTACTGTGGAATTAAGAAGACTTGTTTTTTATTAAATTGATTTAGCTCAACATTACAATTTAAAGAACAAACAATGTTCTATGGATTAAAAAATGTCCTAAAAACTCATTACTTACATGTATTAATCAAATAATGATCCAACTTTATCCTTTTATCTTTTTGTGATGTAGAATCCATCAATAGTTTTATTTCACTGAAGAATAGCTTGTAAAAAGAAGGAATTTAAACTGTCTGAGCCTATTTTGAATCAACATGCCCACATCGACATTAAAAATATAATATAACTGCAATATTGTCTTCCAAAACCTTTAGAGACTAGTTTCTGTTTTCTGTGTAATTACTGCAGCAATATAACATCTGAAATGCCATTCCTCAGGAGAATGTAAATGAAAAATAGATTTAATAATGCCTCTATTGCTGCAATTTTAAAGTGAAAATCTAAACATGTCTCTAAAGACAGATGCAGGAGCAAAAAATGTGTCCCAATATTCAGGTAAATAGATTTTCTCTTGTTGTAATCATCTGATCTGAAGTTAATCTGAAGAATGTTGAGTTCAGACATCACATTAGCAACTGCTTATGGGACACATACGGGTAAACTGTCACAGAAGTCTAAACAAATAAACTAGATTTTAGTTGCATCAGACTGGTGTTAACATTAAGCATTGAGATTTGAAATGTTGCAAAACTTATTGTTTAGTCAAATATAATTCTATACAGAATCTATTATTATATACAGATGATATCAATAAAACTAATGCTGATTGGATCTTAAATGCAGGAAAGTATATGTGGCTTTGCAAACATTTGGAATAATCTGCAAACCAATGACATTTTGGAAAGGCAAATAAACTTCTCAATCAAAGCTAAAAGCCTTCAGGTCTTATTTGGTAAAAGTAGCTCTAGGTGGATTTTCACAAGACGAGGGAAAACATGGGATTTAGTTCATTAGCACAAGACACGATTATGACAGAATCATTATCAATCATTATCATGCACATTCATTTCACTGTTGTTTTTTGTTGTTGTCATTTATACTTTTTGTGACAGTTTCTCAAAGTGTGAAACCGTCAACATTTGATCTTTTCTGTTCCCAAACCAAATGCAGTGTCACTAGAAGATCATTTTTACTGACAAAGAAGTATCTTTCTATATATTTTTTTACTTTTGGCACATTTACATTTTGTATATCATTTTAAACAACTTGTTTGTACCTCTTTTCCCCAACAACAAAATACAATATTCATTTTTTAATATCTTCACAACAACATTCACAATAGTGCATGTTGTCAACCCTAGCCCAGGGGTCTCATTTATAAAAGAGTGCGTAAATATCTACTTGGAAAAGCTACTACGAAAAAAACTGAGATTTGTCCTGAGTGAAAAATTAGCTAGATTTATAAAACCTTCCGTAAGCGCTCTTTCCTACTGAGCAGCAGAAAACTGCGGCCAAGGTCCCGCCTCAGGCCACGCCCCCTTCACGCTTCCGTCTCACCATAAACACATACACAAATGAGCGATTTAAATAAACATGAGCTGATAATGAGTGAGTTTGACTGACAGAGGAGGAGCAGAGGAGAGACGCTGCAGCGGGACACATGCACAGACTCGGAGGAAGTTGATTCAGGAGTGATCTTTGCTTCTCTGAGACACTTTTACACACGGTCACTGAAACACACTGTTATTTTAAACAGTTAGTCTACTTTATTGGAACCACTGCTTTGGTGCAGCTGTAAGATCGTTAAACAGACATTAAAGGGGGAAACGTCATATTGCTTTTGTGGGGTTTGTTTTCAATAAAGTCATATTTGCCCCTTTCAAATGTTCCTCAAACCTGCCGTCCTCTCCTCTCACGTCTCTCCTGCCTCTGAGCCGTGTTTAAGGGAAGTCTGACACAACGTCCAAAATGTGCGGAGAGATACGTAATGTTTCACGTTCAAGATGTTTTTTATGAATACCAACTTTTACGTAAAAAGCTGCTCCGTACTTTGAGGCTCATTCTGTGCGTAAGTAGGCTTTATAAATGAGACCCCAGGGGTTAAAGCAAAACAAAATGATTTGACTGAAAATTTTTTGCAGTCAAGATTTTAGTTGCATTCTTAATAATACAAGTGACATCTATGTTTTAAGAAAATAGGTCTGATCTTAGTTATATTATGGCCATGTTTGATACAGTAGTCACCTATAAGATAAACGTTTAAGAAAACATCACAAACGAAAATGTTCTTATATTTTTTTTATTGACTGAAATCCGTCACAGTGACTGAGAACTTAAGCCCTGGCCTAGCCTGATGCATCAGCCGGCTTCATTTCACTTTGTGGAAACCGTCTGACATCGCATCATCTTGGCTTGTTTTCTTCACAGTAGGCGGGACTTTTTTATCTAACCAATCACTAGAGGAAGTAGAGCATAAACATGTGGTAAACGTGTAAATTAAAAGATAAAATATCATATTGTAAGTTAGTATTTGACACAAGGTCAAAGACGAGAACATACATTGCCCCACTCCACTCCTGCTCACTGACTGAATGATTGTACTTCCTGCTTTCTGGGAACCGCCTGCAGTCCTACAATACCTGACGTAGTAACTGAAGTGAAATGAAATTGAGTGGAGGCACTATGTGGTGCCAGCTGGTGGTCAACCTACATGTGACATAAGATCTTGTCTTATATCTTGTACAATAAGTAAACACAAAATGTCTCAAATTACAGCAAAAAGAACTAAATAAATATAAATACAACTATTACTACTGATAAAAGAAGAATTAATGACAGATGTAACTTTAAAGAAGGTCTTTGAACTTCTCCACATACTAACTTATTCTAACAGACCCTTGGGCACACAGATGTTTAAATCCACCTGCATTCATTTTTTGCTGCATTTACGGTTCCAGACAATTAATTCAGCAAAATGAAACCATAATGGGCCAGTCAGAACACATCTAACAGAAATAAAAAGTTGTATTTTTAGACAAGAATACAGTGGTCTGATGTTGTCATATACACTTCTAGGTGGAAAAGACAAAGTTTAATAATTACAAGAGAAAAAGACAGGCACCTTTGCTTCTCTCATGGTCACAAGTCATTTCTGATTGTTTACATTGTATTTGTAAGAGAGAACTGAGCGTCTGGCTTGGAGACTGTGAAGTTCCACTTTATCTTCACAAACAAAAGCTCAACAGATTACTATTCACAGCAGATTTTCTTTACGCACCACTGTCTCGCACTGTTTTTGTGTCGTCCAAGTCCTGGCCTGCGATCTGTCCAACTGTTTTACATGAGCGGCACAGACTTCATGTGCAGCGTGTAAAGCTTTTCACACCGCTGTGATGTGAGTGAAAGATGGCAAATTAACACATTTACATAATAAAAGCTGAAGTAATCCAGCTGAGTTTTGACAAGGACATAGCGAGTGTGAGTGATGAAGCAAGCACCTGTAGACTCCTGCTGAATCTATTTCAACTTAGCTTCCACCAACTGTCAAATACATTTCACAACCAACTTCTCAAATGTCGCCAGAAATCAAAATTCTTACAGTGGGCTCAGAGTGAAGGGTTCGATGTTTGTCGCAGAGACAGAAACAATCACACAATTTAATATATGTGAATGATTGAATGGGATATGTTTGTCCTCAAGCAGGTAAAAAGAGATTCACTTTCTAAAAAAATGAAATGGTTTTGCAGCAGCTCATCAAAATGTATTCAGACTCAATAACCTCAATGTGGGACCAAAGGAAAAATAAACTAACAAAGAATATAAGTAGATGCAAAACTAAAAACAAACTAAAGTTATCTCTTTGGGTGGAAATTAAATTGCAATGTCTAGTAATAGTATTTTGTTGCTGAAACCTACAGACAAACTGCTGTTGTTGTTGTTGTTGTTAGCATGCTAGTTGTAGTTAGCTTTACTGTGAATGTGGTGGATAGAACATTGACCCATTTATATTTACTTGAATCACAGCTTGTAGAAAATGTACTTTTCAAGTAGCTTGTTTTTACTTATACTTGAGTAACATTTAGTTTGAAGTAACAACGCTCTTCCTACTATATTTTAATTAAAAAGTTTTATAATGCCCGTGTGAAATAATTTGGGAATTTGTAGCTTTTGCACACAGGCTTTTCCAAATTCAGTGTTGTGTAGCAGGGCTGCAACAAGTTAATTGATTCATTAATTTGCAACTAATTGATTACTGAAATAATGGCCAACTAATTTAGTAGGGAATAATCATTAACTAGAGGAATTATCGTTCGACGTCACTTTCTGCTCTACTGCGCATGCTCCATGTAGAAAGAGCCGCTGCCCATCAGGTTAGCTGGGGAAACTTTCATTAAAACTACAGAACGTTTGGCTCCTGAAGCTTGAGACAGCGTTTTTCACTCACCTGAATGTAACGTTAATGAGTCGAATTTCATTCAAGGTTGTTGATTAGCAGCATAACTTTTGTTTTCACAGAGTGACAAACTCTTGTAGTTAGCTGACAACAGCCCTAGCTTAACTAGTTTGTTTGTGTCAGTGAGCAGCGACTCTTTCTGCAGATCGGAAGTGCGCGCTTCGCCCGTGTTGATAAACAAAAAATCCCTCTATAGATTCCAAACGTCCTATGGACTGTAAAAAAGCCACGGATCGAAAAGAAATGAAATGAAATTTGTGTAAATTTTGTGTTTTTGCAATAAAAACTAGCTTCCCTGAGCCTAGTGTCGTTACGTTGCTAAATTACAAACTCAATTTTAATACTAAGGAATAGACTCACTTTTTTTAATGCTAAAGAATAGACTTGATTCTTGATACTAATTAATGATCATTAAAAATTCTCTAACAAATTTCTATGCAGAAATTTTCAGCACAAAATACAAATACTTTCCTTAATAAACATCGATACTAGTCATAGGGTTGATTTTGATTCTTTTGACAACCTTAAAATCCACATCTCCAGGACGTCCTCAAGTAACTATATCTCAGGTAAATTTGGAAAAAAATCTTGTAATCAAGCGACTGTTGAGTTCTACTCAATTAATCGAAAGAATAGCACCGGACTGAATGTGAGCTCTCCAAGGCACGAGGAGCATTAACACAGAACCAGAACAGGATCGAGTTTAGACTGACCCTGCATGGGGTCAGTTTTCATATTATGGCAAAGCACACTTTCATCATTATTAACAATTTCTCTTTAATACATTCCTGGACCTTGACCTTGTAATAGTACTTGAGGAACTTCACTCTGGAGGATACATGTTGGTTACTCTACCAACCTCTAAGCAAAACAGGAACTGCTGCAAAAAATAATATTTATGCACTTGATTTTATGTTTCATTAACGTTTCATGCCATTCTTGATTCTCAGTCATGACACATTTACAGGTATATTTTACCATTATAATCATCATCATAATATGAATACAATTTTTGCAACATTCTCAGTATTTTACCCATGTCATCATTTTCCATGTCACCATATTCTTCAAATTAGCTAGTGATCACGGCTCATGACTGATTCTTCACTGTTGTTTTGTTCTATCATAATATATATAATCCACAGAAATACTCAAACAATTAGTGTTTGGTCATGTCCCACCGGCTTCTGTTTAATCTGTCAGTAATAAGATGATAAGACAGGGGATTGTTTGCCTCACGATGATGAAGCTGGCTCCCTGCACTATCCAAGTAGAAACCATGGTAACGATGAAGCGACTATGTTCCCCTTTATTACTCTGAAGATGAGAGCCCCTGAGTAACGAGTAAGGACTGTGCTAATGCCTAGATTGTTGGTTCCCACTGCTCCTGCTGCTGTAATAGTGGGCTTAGAAAGACGCACGAGACTGGGGTAGGTCTTTAACAAACTATGTAGTAGACTAAATGAAGGCTGCTTATTATTTGTTAACTCCAAAATTAAGAATCACTTTACGTTTTCAAAGATTTGTCATTCCCTGCTTACAGAATATCAAATTTATAATTGTCAAAAAGCACATTGAGAACTTTGTGAGTGTTGTTGACAAAATATGATCACATGAAGCATTGGCCAGTAGCCTACAACAGCGTAAAATATCTGAAGAAGTACAGCATTATTATACTATATGGATACTTGAATCTTCATTATTGTCCAAATCAATCAGGTGAAGAGTCTGATTCTTGTCACAGATTCTTCAGTGTCCACGTCAGAGATAGACTAATTTACACTTGTACAAGCTCTTCAGTCTCACACCTGATTTAGAACAAGTGGCTCTGAATGTCCAAAGGCTAATAAAATACTACAGCTTCTGATATAGCTTTGAAGTTTGCGGTACAATGAGCAGCACTGAATGAAAACTAGAGTGTTGTTATCTTTGGTACTTCTCTTCTTCTGTAATTATGTTTCACAAACAAACACAAGCTGAGTGATCAATTTAGCACTTTAGCATTTAAAAAAATGTCAGGTTTATATCAAATGATGCGTTCTCCTTTAGAAGAAAAATAAGGAAAACATAATATTGCAACTGTTGGACACTTGACTCTGTGACAGATCTACTGATAAGACTCACTAATTACGGTCGTTGATAAATTCATGCTTTAGTAGAGCTGGATGGTGTTGACAAAAATGAATATCCCGAAAAGTTTTTGGCAATAAATAATAATAATTGGACAATATTCTGTCAGTTCAACATAAATGTGTAAAAGTTATATGTTCAAATTAGTTGAACTGGAAAAACCATGTTAAATATTCTATTAAGTTTAAAATTAATAGAATGACGTATGTGTGTTTATTGTGATTTGAGCGTGACAATAAAGTAGTAACATTTAGTTATTATCTCAAGAACACAAGATGCGAAAAATGTGATATTTTATACTTGTTCTGTTGGTCTCGGCTGCAGGGGCAGGCCGGCACCTGTCACGGAGATGTGCGGGGGGTTGGCGCTGTCTTGTGCAGCGGTCGTTACACGGGGCCACCAGTACAAGGGCGTTCGTTAGAGGAACCAGTGGCCTAGTATCGCTCCACAAGACGACTAAAGGTAGAGCGGTGGACTCCAAACACCCTGGGGACAGCAAGACAACACCGTCCAGCTTGGAGCAGCCAATAGTTCCATCCCTCTCTGGTTGAGACAATCATGGCATCGTGAAGAACTGTGTTTTTGGCTTCATTCTGGGCCTTTTATAGAGCACAGTTAACCAAGTCAACTCTGAGTTTCAAACATCAAACAGTTTGTGTGAATAAACGACCCTGTAATGCACTCTTTATTGTTTTCACAATCAGTCAAGCCAAATCAAGAAATCTGTTCACCTGTCTTCAGCTTACTATAGACTGAAACCATGGTGCTAACCCATTTTTAATGGACTCGTTTTCTAAGGAATTTTCAAAAATTAAAATGTTGCGTTTCTTTTTTCCTTGAGTGTATTTAAACTTGCCTTGTTTTTAAGAAAGTACATCATTACTTTTTTAACCATTTAATTTTTTTGTAAATTAGCTCTTTTGCAGCATGCACAATACACTCGATATTCAATTTTTCCATCTCTTCAAAACAACATTGACGATATTATCTAAAATTCAATATATTGCCCAACTCTAGACACATTGCCATATACAAACTTCCTATAGGGATAATTTTTCAAAGTGGCCAAAATCCAACTAGACACTCATCAACAGCAAAGAAAACTGCAACATCTGGAGCATGTCAGAATCCATCAGTCACAGCTCATGCAGCAACGGTAAATGTTGCTAAAGGATTTTCTCACAAACTATAAACTTATGAAGCAAACAAGCGATCTTTATTTGTTTCCTCCAACAGCTTCAACGACTCACTGGGTGATATGTACAAACATGCTGACACACAAAAAGAGCAGGATTATGGAAATAAATGGAGATGGCTGACCCAGCTGTATGCCAGAGACAGCACCAGAGGAAGAAGACGGATGAACTCTCATTCTGATGCCTCGGGACGTCCTGGGGGAACACTTATGAGAGGCGCAAAGCAAATACCTGAGTGTTAGTAGTTAGCAAGAAAACCCAAGGCATTTAGAGGCTGTATTTATGTGAGAGAGGTCATGGTGAGAGAAAAATGACAGCAGAATCCTAAATGTGAATATATTCCTTATTATTTACTCATATTAGATCTGATATGAGAGTAATAGGACAGAGACTGATTATTAGGAGGATTAAGATAATGTAGTTCTTTGACTTTATTTAGAACCCCAAAACTCCAAAACCTGCATGTGCTGAAAGATGAATTATGACTCAGACGTTAAGATGACAGCAGAAATCAATTTTGTGACTAATTTAGATTTTTCATACAAGCATAATCTTTCTAGATGTCATTTGGGCTAATAAAAAACTAATATAATGTTTTTAAAACTCATATTTATGATTAACCACCATGATTGTGTGAAGCAATACTATTTCTACAACTAAGGTAATAATGAGCTCTATCAGTACACTCAGGATGCCTTTCTTCCTGATATTGATGGCATTTTAATACTGCCATACGTGGTATATAGCTGCAGCACTAATTATTCAAACGGATGTAAATGACAGCTAGATTACTCGCTCACTGCATTCAACAATGCTTTTGTGATTACCATCGACTTGCTGTAGAATTTGAGTTCTGTGAGACTAAGCAATGGTTTATCTTCTCAAAATCTCTAGTGGTTCAAATCCTATGCAGTCATTCAATTTTTTTTTGTAGTTTTTTTTGTCGAGGCAGAGTTCATGAGTTTTCCAGGCAGCAGATTGTTGCAAAAAGGTCAAGTTTGGGTCATAGTTAAAAGGTTTGCCATGTTGACATGATGTGTGCATGAGAGAGAATGAGAACAATCTGTGTAGTATCCATCTGGAGACACATCATCAGCAGTGACTTCAACAGTGTTAATCACACTTGTACTATGCAATATAATGTCTGACTGATACTCAAAAGTCTGAACTTTTTGTCGGGAAAAAATACATATTAATGTAGGCTATATTTTATTGATAAGAAGCACCTTAATAAACCTTTTATCAAATACATTTTCATCTCCCTCACTCACTGAACATTAGATCCTCTTATAACTGGGTGTCTCCTGAACGATCTTCGCCATCTGCAATCAAAACATTCTAATTTTTGGATGTCACACTAGAAGTGACAAAACAAGTTTATCTGAGTGAACTTCATCCTCCATGGATTTTCTGTAGCCAACCACAACTATTTCTATAATATGCAAATGCAATTGATAGACAGAGCAAGTTTGAGAGAAGTAGAATAGTAGTTATAAAAAAGCGCTTTGAGTGCCTTGAAAGATAGAAAAGCGCTGTATAAATAAAGACCATTTACTATACCATTTATCAAAAGTTATATTACAGATACTTCATGATAAAATTACTGAGGAGGATTAGGGGACGGCTTTTATTTCCAACTGACTAGTTTTGGCTACATCTCATTGTACCTGAATAGAAAAAGACAATTCCTGACACTTTTGGTTAGAATTCGAATCTAATTGAAATATTGCAATATGTCCCCTTTGGAGAGGAATCGTATCTTCTGTAATTGGGACCCAAAAGACTTGCTCTGTTTTCATATCTTTCTGGAGGATGTAATTGAGAGAGTGAGTGGGAAGCATGTTGTTGTTGCTACTGTCAACACATGTGCAAATAAGATGATTAACTTGTACCATTATACTGCATAAACCTGGTAAAAAAGGCAAACATAGCTCACCACAGTAAGAGAAATAAATGTCCTTTCATAAAATGGCATGAGCGTATGGTTTATGCTGCTTATGAAGTCATCCACTCAATCTCACACAGTATTAGAAATGTTGAAATAGGCATTATTCCAAATATTTCAGGCCTCTAGTATGCATTCAGTTAAGCATCTTCTCATTGTTTGCTTTGGAGAGAGATTTTAATTGCATAACTCTAGGAAGAGTCAAAAATGGCTTATTGCTTATAGCACAGGTTCAGCGCGGCAGCTCAAATAGATTTACCAACGAAATCCCAAAACCCAACCCATTGTTTCTCCCCTTCGAAAGAGGCGGCATATGACAAAGTCTCTCAAAGCTCCACATCAAAGAATAATACTTCTTATTTTTCTGCCTGGTTTTCAACATGAATGTGAGTCTAATGAGTTTCCAGCCCGTAGTTGTATCTTGTCACACCATGATGGATCTCCATCTGGAGGTGGCCCAGGCAGAATACATGTCAGAGTTAGTCATAAGCTCAAGGCTCAATGCCGTGTCGCAATGCAGACGACATAAACTCAGTGAAAAACATCTTTTCACCAACATAATAACCATGTGTATAATGGTTATAAAAATATGAAACTGGACTTAATGATTCTTTTATGATCCATATTTAGAGCTATTAAATCTCCAAAAGCCATAGACTACATCTGAAACTATCAACAGGCCATGATTAAAAAAAACCTAGTTTACATGACATGTACTTTGTTTCGTTGACAGTAACAAAAATCTTTACATAAGACTGAGATAGGAAGTCTTCTTTTGCAGTGAGCTTAATTATTCATGTCCATCACAGTTTCAAAGCAGTGGTTGTTTAAATCTGATCTTTCTCTCATGGATACATGGATATTTGAAAGGAATACTGTATCTTTGGTCAATAGTTTTATTACATTTTTAATTGACAGACATGCAGATAAAATGAATCAAGTGAAATGCAGCAAATGCCTAAAATCTAAAAAATAACTAAAGCAATGAAATCTTTTCAGGTTGCCTAAAGTGAATCGTAAGAGCCACTGGTTAAAATGATATTTTAATTACGTAGGTCTGATCATGTCTTTAATAGAGATGGCAAATTTAAAACTCCACTTTACTATTCATTGTGCAATTTGTTAAGCCTCATGAAATCTTTACAGTCGGGTTTAAAGTGACAATTCATTATCTGCAGCTCTGAGACCTACATTAACAATCATTCAAAAGAGGGAAAAGAAATGGAAATATCTAACTAAACAAAAGGGAGACAAAAATGGGGTCATCCTGTCCTTCATACTTTCAGGCTAAACGCAGCTCATGAGGAGGAGTGCAAGTGTCATAATAATAAGCCACTGTTCATTGTTTTCACTCCAGCCACATACTCCACATTCCAGCAGCCGAGACTCCCTTTGACTCAGAGGGAGGAAGAGGACAGAAATGAAGAGGAGGAGGTAGAGAGAGAGAGGGTTGTGCGTCATGGCCCGGTGCTCAGGTGCCTTTTAGTAGAGTAACACACTGGGTTTTGTTCTTTGGTGGTAATGAGTGCGATGAGGTCAGAGTGGACCTCTTCAGTCAGGTCATTCGTCTAGAAGAAAAAGCAGCACGACAAAAAGATCATTTTTAAACTCCTTTAAACTTGAATAGAGTATGATTGGAGCCACATGAGGCACAGTATGACGATTTGGGATGACGGCTGATTGTCTGTGCAGAAGGTAAATACTGTACATCTGCTTTTGCTTTGTGTGGAGAAAAAAGGTTGTTGTATTAGTGAACAAAGAAAAGTATAGTGATGCATATTTGTACAGTAGCTCTAAGACAGAAGTTCTCAGATTTTTTACAACGAAGAAGAGATTTGGTCTTCTGAGTACCACTTAAATCTTAATTACATCTACAACTAAATTAAATCTATGACAAGTGTCAAGGAAAATCAAAAAAGTTAATAAAATGAACAAAAACCATGAACTGGAAAAGTGTTCTAGTCACCAAAATCTGCTAAAATACCACCAGCAGTTCACCACAGTTTGAGAACCCCTAGGCATGCACCGATCTAGTTTTTTCAGTGCCGATGCCGTTTTTGATGTTTTGGTTTTGGTACCGATATCAACCGATATTAGTGGACACAATGACAATGAAATTGTTTTTTTGTTTTTTTTTCTCGCATCATGAAACTGGTCACGTAGTTTGTTGACAACTTAACATCTTTGTTAATAAATTTTCAAATATTATGAGATGCTCTGAATCAACATCAGCCTGTAAATTATAACGTCAAAAGCACAGACCTGATGTTGGGCCGAGATCATGGGACTGATACCCAATCCAGCCGATATTTGAACGATATTCAATCCCAGTATTAGAACCCTTTTAAGAAACAGTAAGAAAAGCTTAAATGCCTACTTCATTTTTCACAGTTTGAAAATCATATCACATTTTTCTAATTGAAGATGACATGAGAAGAATTTCTAAATTACAGCCTTTAGAACGTATCATATCACATGCTTCACAGTCTGCTCAAATATCACACTGCACATCTAACAACTTTGGTCTGCATCGTGAATAAAAGATCCGTGGCTCTTCCCTCACTGTAGGAGGTCGAGTGTAACATGAGGAATTACACTAACTCACTCAAATGTACCAAACAGGTCTGCAGAGCTAAGGCTCAGCATCCGTGTAAGCACTTCCTCCACAGTGAGATCTGCACTGGACTGTTTAGTGAGCTGTGTATATCTATTTGACCTCATTATTACGACAGGCCAAGATGGCTTGTTCCCAGTGCCAAGTCTGGACTCTCTACTTAACATACTGTACTTCTGTGGAGCAGGCCTTATGCAGAGAACAGATACAAACAGTGAGAGAACTACACTGCGTATTTGCACAGGGATTACTTACACTGTCGGCATGTTGATAAGGGCAGCATCAGGGTGACATAAGTGGATTTGAATGGTAGAGTAAAAGGCATGAGTCACTATGTTTACATGCACAGAGAAGTCTGAGTGCACTAAACTAATCAACTTTGTTTTTGCCCCAAAACTTCTTCCCATCTGCATGCATGCAGGTCATGGTTTAGGGACTTCTAGTAATGTGCTCAAAACTTCTTCTGGTGCTGCTTACTAGCGAACAAAATCACACATACTCAGTGATGGAGGGTCTATGGATGTTTCTGCTGCTGGTCCAGACACATGTCTAATATTTTTACCCAGTGCAGTTAAATGCTTCTCCTAATCTGCTGCTCCAGTCTAGTTTCATAATGAAGATACTGCATTGGATTTTTTGTGACATAAACAAAACTGTATCTCACACAACCACCACAATTTTGGTGCAACATTTGGAACTATAAAATAAAATAGAAAGTTAAAATAGCAAAAAAAAAAATCCAGCTGTTGCAATGAAAACTTGATATTAAAGTTGCATAATAAAGAAGCCAAAATTTGCGATGGTACAGCCCATTGGATGTGCCTGAATGTGTGCCATAACATTTTGTACATTTTCCGAGGTTGCCTCTAAAAGTCTAAAAGTCATATGTGAGTGGCACTGGCCGTGTTATCCCGTGCTAATCCTCATTTGTTGTGTTGTAATTATCTGTGTTTATTTCACATAAGCTCTCGGTTTTTATACATCAGAGAAAAACTGTGCGTTGATTGTTTAATAAAAAAGTAAATACCGCAAACTAGCTTCCCAAATTGCGTTTCACACAGAAAAAGAATCATAACCATCACAACTACTGAGTTGGCATGAGGCCGACTGATGTTGGGCCAGTAGCACTCGGACATACTTTGGAAAAAGGGAAGACTTTCTAAACTGCACTGGGGATCAACAGAACACTCATGGTGCTCATTTTGATCAGAAAGTAAATCACTCAGGGTCAAAGTATCTCGCACATTCAGAAATGGATTTACATTTTCAGACTAATAACTCCGTCCTCTTACCTAGGAAAACATTTTGCACAAAAAACTTTAAGCTGTCTTCAGTTCAGAAATAAAGTAGGTGCAGAGTCACTACATGCCAAAGATGGCGCCCTTGTTCAAAAACTTCACCTCTCGGCTCTCGCACAACGCACCTTTAATAGAGGCTATGATCCATCTCCAAAATGTTGTGCTTGACTTGGTCAGAACCTTAGCTGGAGGATTTTGTTCAGCTGGTGGAAGAAACTGGTGTGATATACTTTTCTGCAAAAGTATAGAACATTACAGTCATGTAGGTAGAGCAGGTGATTAGGTCCTGAATATAAATAACTACTAAATATCTATAGAAAATATGCTATGGAAATTAGAACATTTCAGCTTGATTTTGGCATATTTTATTTTATCTTTAGAAATTGCTTTACTTTGCATTTGTAGCAAGAATGCCTATTTCTATGATAGAACCAACCAAAAACTCCTCTGGGATTTTTATTGCCAGTGAGGCAGTAGCATCATGGGTCTGGGTGAGAGAAGGTCCGGATGAAACGCCCACTCGAACGCACACTGGCACCAGAGAAAGAGTGGGAGGGTACAGGAAAGCTACACAAAGTCAAAAATGTGAAAATGTGAGAGAGAATAGAGAAAAGGAAGCTCAAATATGCAGCCTCTTTTGCCACACCTAATTAAAATAACAATGGCTGCTTTCAAGTTTGAATAATACAGAGCCATCACTCATCATAATGGCTGCGAGCACAACCAAGTCAGATATAAACCATCGACCAAAGGGACCTGAACTATGCGGTGAAGAGAGTGCAGAAGCAGCTAATAGTAGCCAGTAAACTCTGGACTTAAGCCAGAGCTACTGGACACTCTAACAAGCTTGGAGAAACCTGTATTATTTGCATTAGGCACCAATGCAACTGTAAACAAAAGGTTTCAGATCATTTCAATGTTTTTGGTGAAATTCTACTGCTTCTTTAAACTTTTAGGTATTATTGTCAAATCAGTTTATTTTTATGTAGCCCAAAATCACAACAGTCATTTCAGAAGACTTCTCAAGATTGTTAATTTAGCAAACATCAATGTTAGAAAATAAAACAAACATTCAGTGGTCAAAACCAAACAGTAATCCAAAATCATTAAGTTTTTACATGCATAGTCTGACCATACTTCCTGCTTTTTGGGAATCGTCTGCAGTGCTGCGCTTCCTGACCTAGTAGCGACAGATTCCAGTTTCCAGTAGACTATTGTGACACTGGTGAGCAGATTCCCACCTATATTGTGATAAAAATCAAATAGACATCCTCGTCACTATCAGCTTTGTCTATTAAATCACATTTTTCCAATCCACTTCTTTTTTGGTGAGCCTTTTCATGCTGAACTTCTGAAAAGCACATATCATCTATCTTAACCTCAAAGACAAGAGGGAACTAGACTGTCTGCATGATTTCTGATGAAATCTATAATGACATCTGATTTTTTTTTTTGCCATACTTCCAATTCCTACCTTCATTGTTGTTAAGCAATCCTGGAGAGACAAATTACTTCAAGTAAAATGACCTTTGCAGCTTACAGATGCGCGAAAACAGACCTGCTATTGTAAATTCACAGTAGCCACTGTGTTTTATTCATTCATTCATATACACTTTAGATAAGACCGTAAACTGTGACCTTTCAGAATCCCATTTCCGTCCCATATTGAGGCCTGAGGAGCTTCATGTGTGAGGCAAAAGCAGTGAAGAAGTGGGCGGAGGAGGATTGTGTCAATTTGCATTCTTTCATTAAAGCATGTTTTCGCAACTGCTGTCACCCAGGCAGGAATAATTAAAGCAACAAAGTCATCTTAAGTTGAGCAGCCGATCACAACAAGTGGCAATGCGCTGATGATGCCAGGGGAAGAGGGAGTCAAGTCCAATGCTTTGGTTAATTGTAGGAGTTAGTCACAAGGCAAACAGTGGCCCACTTATTGTGTTTGGTAAAGGCTGTACAGGCCAAATCATCCCTTGACCTGAGACTAATTACTGCATACCTATGTGTAAAAAACTTGGGGATGTTTGTGGAGGAGTTGAAGTTGATGTGATGTCAGTCCCCTCTTCTCCTCCTTGTAGTTCAAAAGCAGCTCAGTGTGGCTCCATTGCCTTGGGCCAGAAAAATCTTGTAAGTGACTCGTTTTACATTTTTCAGGTTCTTCATCTCGCTTTCTATGTAGGCATGAAGAAAATTGTTAGTTTGAATAAGAAGGGAATAGAGCATGAGTCGCATATAGCCTCCAGCAGCACAGATTTTGAGTTTTACTTTGTGCTTCACATGGCAGTGACGGAATAAGCGAAAGCGAATCATCTGCAAATTTAAGCCAAGAGGCCAACATTTTGACAGAATTGTCCATGTACTGTATTTGAAGATCCTAAAGTCAAAAAAACATGTTTAAAGGAAAAAAATTCAGCAGAGTCAAAGGGTTACACGCGTGTTAAGCAGCCAAATGCTGAAAAATACATACTTTTCTCAGAGCACATACATATAGGTTAAGATCATGAGGAAATCTGGTCACTCTAAAAAGTACTTCACTTTGCTCTCTTTTAAAAAAAGAACTTTTCCATTCAAGAGTTGGCTGATATTATCGGCCGATATGAGCACTTCGATATCTATCGGTTATCGACCAAAATCTGTCTGATGTACTGCCGATATTTTGGGCACGTTGTACCTAGTTTTAAAGCTTAAATCTTCCAGATTACAATCAATCAGCATTCAGACTAACAGTGACTATATTTATCTGTGGAGTTGTTTGTTGCCGGACTGCACCTGAACGCAGCACCAAGCTGACGCTCTGCATTATACTGCGATTTGAGGCAGCGCTGGATTTAAATGCTCTCAACTCCACTACTAACTCAAGAAAAGGAAATAACTTCCTCACAGATGACGCCCGCAACAACTAAAAGGACTTTAACTTCATCAAAGTGTCAGAAATCATCGTCAGAAAGAAGTACACATGGCTATTGCAGTCAACAAGAAGCAGAAGTTGTATTTCCTCACTACGGACAGTCGTTTGGAGTTTGGCTGAAGGGAATTCTTTTTAGTGAAAATTTTGGATTTCTAATTATATCGGCTGTTATGAAAGTTATTGGCATCCCCAGCCTTATCTATATTGGTATCGGTACGCAAACGCCATATTGGTCGGGCCCTAATGTGAAGAGAGGCAAGTATGGAACAATTTTGTTGCAGTTGTGTTTTTTTTTCCTTTTTAAAAGTACAATAAAATGGCCTTCAATATAATTTTGTGAACATAAACAAAACTTTTAATCACTGCCATATTTCTCCCTCCATTTTTAAACACTTCTCCACCTTTTAACTTTGAATGAATACTCTTTTACCAAAAAGTTGCAAGCCGATTATTGACAATCTAAATCAAATTCCAACTACACAGTTCTATTTTATTAGTAAATTAAAAAAAACAGTGAGCAAACGAGCTTCTGTTTATGGTATAGATCAAGCACATACATACACACATAGTTATCTCCTTTCATTTGAACAACACCACTCAGCTGTGGCGGTCAATTATCGATACAGTCACTCCAAAACCTAGTCTTTCACAGCCAACACTGAGCATCAGGTGTCCACAGGCCTCACACTGACAAAGAGAGAGAGAGAGATGCTTGAATAACATGAGTGAGAGCAGGGGCAGACCACACCACTCTTCTTCCATCTCCCAAACCCATTTCAGCGCCTCCTTGGCTCCCCGGCGGTGAAATGGATGAAATCACAGAGTGAGCGAGAGGTGGGAAGCGAGACAGCGTGGTACATGTAAAAGCTCCCAAGAGTGAAGATGAGAGGGGGCTCCGGGTCACCTCGCTGAAGGCAAAACGAGCATGAGGGCAGACGCTTAAGGAGAGCTATAAGCAAGGAGGAAACTGGACAGGAATCCCAAAAAATATCTTCAGACAATGGCAGACTTCAAGGACGCGACAATCCTGTGAGAGCCAAACACAGACAGTGCATTGGACACAGTATAAATGCTAATACGTCTGTGTGTGGTTTATAGGATACTTACAACAGAGTGCTAAATCAATTTCTGACTACCTGCAAGTTACAATCTTTCCACATTTATTGTAAGCTATTATTCAGCTCTGTATTTGTTATCATACAGTGGGGTATTTGAACACCTATCAATTGTCCCACTTAAAAAGATGAGAACGGTCTGTTATTTTCATCATATGAGAGAGAAAATCTGACTAAAGAAAACAGTAAATCATTGTTTGATTATTAAGCTATTTATTTGTCTTATTCCACAACGCCCACTTTTCTTTGCATCGCACAACCTCCTAAGCTGCGTTTAGGGCAATAGAATTCAGTCACTGTTTTTTGTAACTGTCTGTATATCTATTTGACATTGTGATCCCGTGAGACAGACAGCTAAACAATAAGTGTACTGCCAAGAAAAGACAGAGATCAAGTGTTTCCTATGGTTTTGAGCAGGTTTATCTTATCGTATTTTGGCCCATTTTTCCATGGAGATTGCGTTTAGAGCTGTTGGTGTTCGTACTTATTTACTCCAGTGTACTTACCTGTGCATTGCTGAGACAGTCCTGTAACAAGCCTACAGTAAAAAAATGTGTTTTTGACATATTACACCACAGATACAACTATCATTTATTTCTGTTTCAGTTTTCCATTTTCGCTTAAACTTGTTCCAATTTTTCACACAGCATTCCCAGCCGATGTTATTTCAATATTTGCAGTCACTTCTACCATTTAGTTTTGCCAATCTTTATACACAAGTACAAAAACAAGAAAACAATCTCTAAAGATAGCAGAGTTTGAGCCACCACCGCCCCCAGAAAGGCTTTTATCGGTCTGTATCGATTGTTCTCTCTTTCGGAGACTCAGCACAACCCTGTGTGGGCCGTGGTGTTTTCCTTAATATTGGCTTCTGTCTGTGACAGGTCAGCCAATTTCATCCTCCCCTGTGCTTCTGCTCAGAAATATCCCACTTAGGTCTCATTTATATTCATACTATTGGCAGGTATAGGGTGTAAAAATTATACTCTCCCAACATCAAATACAAACTTCTGCATTATCTGCCCAGTGAAATCACCATAAGCTCTCCGCTGGGTGCACCTGCACATTTTTACTAGCTGCAGGACAATAGATAACTGTTTAGGGATTCAGTGCAGCTTTGCAGCCACAATGTGATGTTTACGGTTGGTTCTCACAGCCGCTGGATCTACCCTATTCCTATTTGAGCTTAAGATGAATCTTGTTTGATAAAGAGCAGACCAAGAGGAGAAAGAGAATGTGGAAAACAAGCTACCGATGACAACAGTGATTTGGTTCCACTGAAGATTGTGTTTATCTTTAGGTCAAAAGTGTGTCATCAGGAGCTCTACACAAACAACTAAGAGACAGAAGAGAGAAACAAACAACACAAGCACTAAATATGAACGCTTTTAACTATTTGTCTCTAGATGAGCTGCTGACAACACATGAAATTCATGAAAGAATTCAGTCCACACAAATTACTGCAAAAATTACCAAGACCTAAAAATGTGCTTTTCTACATTGACACATTTTACCTCCTTTGTTGGACAGAATTATCCTCTCTTGTGCTAGCTTTGTTGTCAGAAATAAACAAGTTGAGCGCTGTTTATTTTCCTATGGTGAAAGCATGCTGCTTTCAATTGCATCATTTAAGCCGTTTTTTAGATTTCCAGATTGATCTATCCTCTGAACTTTAAAAACAAATCTCTGATAAGACAAATGACTCATAGATTCACAAACTAGGACAGAAAGGCTATGTCCAAAGTCAAGGCAGGGTCACGTATGGCCCAAATGCTCCAAACAAGCTGTTTTCGTCTTCTTCACAACAGAATCATCATCTAAAAGACAAGAACCAGTCAGCTGAAAGACTTTCATACTGGGCTCCACAATTGATCACATATTGTTTGACAGAAAGATTCATTATTAAGCAGCAATGATCTTTCTCCTAAAACTAAATCAAACACACCTACATTCGTCGTCAAATCAATTTATTTTGTAGAATGTAAAATGACAAGAACGCCTCTGAGGTCTTTAATACAAAGAATGATGATGTAGCAAACAGAAACATCATTCAGAAAAAATGGTGAAGAAGATTGTCAGAAGCACATTAACAAACCCAAATTGAGATTCCTGAGAAAACTGATGGACAGTACTTTACAGCAAAGAACTGAGACGAAAAGAGTTCGGTATTTGACTAAAGACATTCAAGGTCGACCCCAATGGTGACTTGAAGCTGGTAAAATCTATCAAAACGTCAGTACTTCTGTGATCTAACTGTGATCTAACTGACTCAAGTTGCACTCACAAAACCACTACACTATTTATACTGAAAAGCTCTTGGAACTTTATAATTCACTACCATAATCTTACATCTTTATAATAAAAATCAGTTATTAGTCGAAAAATACATTGATGACTTAAGAATCCATCTGTCCATTTGTCTATATGTCATGTATTGTTTTAAAGTTTCTCCTATGCATTCAAATTAAACTCAGACACCAATGTTTTTGTGTGTCTCCCAGCACCGTCATGCAAAGTTCCTCTCCATCACTTCTTTCAGCACCTCTCCGGCAGATGGCTTGTGTTGACAGGAAAATACACCTTGTGTGTGTGAGTCGGCGCACGCACACACGCACCTTATCATTACCTGTCCCTGGAGGTGAGCCTGGCAGTCAGACAGAGCAACACAGCCACGACAACAGAATGTCTCTGCAAAGCCCCTGTCAGGCATCATCGGACAGCAGCATGTGGTAAGTGGTGCGGGCCCTTGGGATGCACCGACACAGACTCAAGTGTACAAGCTTTACACTGTATGCATGCGTGTGTGTTTGAAGAGGGCACATTCACTACGTTGCACTTGCCGGCGTTGGAACACTCTCAATGGGACCTTGACAAGCAGCAGACTGACGAGTGACTGTGCTGAGGATCGTTGCAGCACTCCCACGTGGAAACACACTGTCTGACTCAACAACAACAACAACATCCTAGCAGCAGCGGCTAACACTGACCGCTCCACTGTCATCAGGCTGCACATCACTCACTCTATTAAGAGGACACGGGCCATTGACTCGGTGTCAAAAGCACTGATAGCAAATATGATGGCACAAATATAGACAGTGGTTGGCATTTGAATGGTTGTGTAGTTATGCTTGACTGTACAATAACTAAGCTAATGTTCACACAAATAAAGTTTCATAAAGACAGCACATCAGTCAAACAAGTCTGACATTTGGAGCAATTTGCTTAATAGAAACTTTTGAGTCTAAGTTTGAAATTGCCTGTCAGTAATAAAATCAGAAGATTGAGATTGATAAGGAATATGGTGGCAACAAATTTTAAAGACGTGTGACTTTCTGGAAGTTAAAAAATCATCTGCAAGTGTCTATGGTAATAGAAAGTGAAAACTAAACTTTTTGTTTGGCATACTAGATATGTTTTTTATGCCATGCAAAAATATAAGGCCGGGGAAAAACATTTACATGCAAACTACTGGAAGAAGGCCTTACTTCAGGCTAAACAAGAGAGAATATTAGGGGGATGGAAGCCGACACAGTAGTGTGTTTTGGGTTTTTTTATTAAAGTTTTGGTCTTTCAGAAAACACTTTCAAAAAACTCTGGAACATTATATTCATTGCCGGTACGTTGTGGAGTTGATCTGAAACTAGATCCCAGGCAAGTATACTGTATTCATTCAAACATGGACTTTGCTATAAAAAAAATTATAATAATACAAACAAAAAACATATAAGACAGAATAATATTCAGCAATAACTTCTAAAACAGTATTTTGTAATCAAGGTACTTCAATGATCACAGCAGGCGACTTGAAGGGTATTAGTACTTCAAGCTCTGATACTACATTTTTGCTTTGTTAAAACTGTAAGCAAACAAATAATTACTTTTAAACTTCTTACATCTCTCCAATTGCAGATTAGACATCATTTGGTTTAACAACTGAGAGACGCTGAGGATACAAACATTTTCCAGGTAAGAGCAACGATGCAATGTGAGCTGAAAACTACAGTATAGACGTACACTCTACCAAAATGTTTTTATGATTGCGTTCTTCACACATGCAGTGTTTGAATGTTGCTTTCATTATTTAATGATTACTTTAGAGCATAACGAATTGGAATGAAAACAAAATTGGCTTAATTAAAGTGTGTTTCCTGTTTAAAAGTTACACAGTGGACTTTGTAATAGAGTATGTTCAACCACTGACTGACATTGATTGCCAAAAATGTCACTGCTTCCTCTGTAAGCTCACCTTTAATTTCTCTGCTGTTTGATAATGGTGCATACTATTGTGCCTATAATCTCATTTTCAGTATTAGTGACAGGTGGCTTGGTTCACCGTTTCTCCTATCACACGACAATCAGCAGAATAAGTAGAGTAAAGCCTTAAAAAAGTCATGCAATCACACTCACTACCGTCTCCATTTCATTGCTGTGTTTGATTGTTTATGCACTGCACTCTGGTCAGTTATTATGCAACAGAAATAAAGTTAGATTGGATTAGGATTGTCAAAGAGCCCAGCAAAATGTATCAAGAGCTTCAAATGTCATAAACCTCAAAACGTGACCGAGCTATTAAAATATTAACATGCCACGAGGATGAAGAATTTCAATGTACAGTATTTACTCTCCTGATGCTTTAAAAACTGTCCCCAAAGAGGAAGCTGTTTGATGAGGTTATTAAGAATAATGGTACAAATGGTACAAAAATAAAACATGAAAACATTTAGGTGCCTTTCACACTCACAACATCCAACTTTGGACCAAACAGAAACTTAAGTGGAACTAAACTTATAGGACAGAACCATAACTAGCACAGAATCAAAGCAAGGCATAATCTAAGCTAACCTTGCGCAGCAAGATGAATTCTCACGGTATTTGTGGGTTTACAAATCCACGAGAAACCATCTTGAAAGACTCCCGCCCTATGGTTTGAGCCGAGTATCGAATCCTCGAACCAATCAGAAGGCTTCTCTACAGGAGGAGGCGGGACTTACAGATGTGAAATCAGCGAGTGCCAGGCGTCACGCTCACAGCAAAACAACAAACATGGCGACGCGGGCAGACGCAGGTAGTGTTGCAAAGGCTATTGACTGAAGCACGCGAGGGAAACGCAGATAGACCGGACCCGGAGCACACGAGAGAGACGCAGATAGACCGGACCCGGAGCACACGAGAGAGACGCAGATAGACCGGACCCGGAGCACACGAGAGAGACGCAGATAGACCGGACCCGGCCGGTGCACACAGGGAAAGCGCAAATCGCCTCGAGATGGACACAACCACGGGGAGGACAGCTGTAACAGACGCAGACGTACTGTTGCTCGCTGGAGGTGAAATATTGTTGTGAAGTGCTTCAAAGTGTGTTTATATGAACACAATATCAGTGGATTAGTCTTCAGCATCTGGCGACGGAAGTTTGGGTGTCTCCTCTGCAATACGCAGGTAAGAAACAAAGCGGTTTGTGGGATACGTCATTTTGATTATGTCTTGTGATTAGCTAAAACACCGCTAAGGTGGGGTGGGCACTTTGTCCAATCAGATCGACGTATTTCGCGAGAACTCCCTCCCTTTCCCAACTGCTTTTGACGAGAGCCCTTCCAGATCGAATATGTGTAGAACTCAATGCAGAGTGATACACATATTGATCTGGCGTGAGCCAGGTTAAATCTAAGCACCAGAGCAACAAAAGGAAGAATCTAGCAAATGCACATTTTCCAGTAAGAAATGCTCAAGTAAAAGTCCTCTTCAGATCATAAAACAGTTCTTGTTTACTCTTCAGACTTTATTAAGCATATTTACACTCTGCTGACTCTGCTGGTGCAATGGCAAAAATAATACAGTGTTAATTAAACTAAAGAGGACACCAGCCAAGAAGGTTTACTGTAAAATACCTCAGAGAAGATACAACCAAACATCACAGTTAAAAACGTGTATTTTGTTTTTAGCTCAGAATCAAATATTTTAGCTAGGGCAACAATCAAAGTTTCTCATCATTTTGAAATGCAAATGTTGTGTCCGAACATCCACACTCGTTCCCTAGCCACTCAATCACTATATAGTCCTGCCCTGTTCAGTGGACTAGTCAGTGACGTTGTCGACTCACAGCCAAAGCAAAGTGGTTAGAATTATTTTTCAAATTCCTCAAGTTTATAGCAGGTGTGCTGTAGTAATTTGGTACAATAGCAATTAAATCTTCCTAATTACAGTCACATCCACAGCCTGTTCAACCAGGAGAGTGGCTCTCTCCTTCACAATGCTTCCCCTTTTGGAACTTTGCAAATATTCCTTGCCGATGAGAGAAAAAACAGAGCATGCCCTAATACCAATTTTATCATTTCCTTTTCTTCTGCTTGTCTTTCAGTAACTAATAGTTTTATAAATAACTTCCTTACTATTAAATCAGCAAGTGTTTTGAAACATTGAAAAGCAGGTGCTGGTGTGGTGTTTGGCTCTAGTTCAGTAAAGAAAAAATATTGGATAAACAAAAAATATAATAATAATTTAAAAAAAGTTACTCTTGATGTCAGAATTACAAAGCTTGAAACTGCAACAGCTTTCTTTGCACACAAAGTTCTGATGTGGCAGAAGTAGCAGGTGCATAATCTCATATTAAGCAGTGAACTGAAAGACCCTGATTGTGAGCCATATTTACACACCAGTCTTCAGTAAACGCCCAAAGTCAGTTTAGCATGACATGTACTAAATCCTTTTAATGTGTTACTACCAGTGTGTAGGCACCGCTCTAACTTAAGTCCAAAGAATAGTGCCACATGTATCTACAAAATGAAGTACAACTGTAGCAAAGCATGTGCCTCAAAAGAAAACAATGTGCACATTGCCTCAGAGACAATGACTGTTCTGAGCACAGGCCATCCGCAGCATGTCAGGTCGGGGTGGCAGTGGCACTTGGCATTTATCATGCACTCTGTTTTGCAAACCTAACTCCCCTAAAATAGAATGCTCTTAGCATCTACAATACATTATATTTCAATAGAAAAGGGTGTTATTATCTTTTTATGGTCAAATGTTGTAGCGTGGATTATTCTGACTGAATAACTTTATTGCTGGCCCCAGAGCAGGGCTGTCAGCTAAAAACAACCTTTTAAAAGCAAAGGTAGAGTGCAATCACACTTTGCTGCCATGCCATTTGGACCAGGCCAAAGCTCCCCGCGATCCGCCTATTGTAATGACTTTCCCCAACATCGGCTCACTTAAAGTGGCCATCCAGCACACACACAGATTGCCTTTGGCTGACCTGGAAATGTTGGCTCTTACCTGCCTGAGCTGACAAGGCCCAGCTCCGTGTGCAGATGCTCAGCTGCACAGCACACCTCCGGTAAGAGCCTGTCACTGCCGTGGCACTGAGACGTGACAGCCATAACACTGGACTGAAGCAGAAATGATCTTTCTGCTTGTGATGTAGCACTACAGGAGAGCTGCTCTGGGCGGCATATTTGACCTTCAATATGTCCATTTTGGTCTAGACTATCCTTAATGTAAAACCCTAAATCTGTGTTCACACACGTAGCGTCAAAAGCATCATACTGCCCAGCTCTTTCAGCATTCTGGCATCTGTGGAAGCCACGTCCGGAGTCCAACTTTAAACTGTTAAAGTCACAGTCTCTCAAAGCAGAAGTACAAATCAAATCAAATAAATGCACTTACAAATACGTCTGACAAAGTATTTTTTGTAATAACATTATTCTTCATTGTTGCTGAGCCACACAATAACAGGCTTGTTTTACAATGTCTTTACATAAAAGCTTTATGTTGACAATTCAAACCGGATTTGTTCACAACAAACAATGGCTAAATATTATTATTCATATTAAAAAGAGAAAGTTGATTTTACAACAACATATCGAGTAAGATTCGGGATAATAATTTGTCCAACAGTTTCACTTCAAGAATGAAATACAAAAGATATCACCTGCAAACGACCACTGAAGATCACTGACTGGAAAGATGTGTTTGGTTTATAATATTTTCTTCATGTACAAATCCCTCATTAAAATATCTATTTAACAGTTTTTGCACAAACACAAATAGAAAGATTGCAGAAAATCAATCAGAGCATCCATCAGACGAGAGGAATTGGTCATGATCTATGCTGCCTTTTGAATAAATGTTCGCTGTACAAAGCCCACTCACATTTTCACTTTGCCGCGATTCAGCTGTTCACCGACAGTGACCTAATCACAGTTCATGCTTTTCTTTTCCTGCTACAACTATAATGTTGTAACAAGAACTTATATGCATCAGCTTATATAATGTCATTCCAAAATTAATTTAGGCCAGTCAATGCTCTGCAAAGTAGATCATATTCACACTTCAACACTTTTCAAACATACAATCAAAACACAGGGAAGATTAAATGGACATGCACAGCGATCTGCCTTTTTGTCAGTGACAGGTAGAGAAGCAGCCGAAGACAAGAAGAAAAGAGGACAGCTTATCTAAATTCCTCTCAGGTTTCACAAATGTATATTGTATTAACTGATTCCAGTAAGTAACAAACACGAAAGCAGTGGTGGGAAAGACAGAGTGATTGAAATGTGTACTCAGGTAAAAGCAGTGCTACATGGTTTATATAAAACTTCTCAATAACAAAGAGAGGAGTATTGCTGACAAATCCAAGTAAAAGTACATAAAACTACTGCTTGGTGCAGCATATTCCTACAAGTGATAAGTTTCTACTTTTTAAATATAATAGGCCACAGATGGAAATCAATTTGTTTGATTGATGTGTGGGTAGTGTTTTTGACTGTCCTTTTAATCAAGAAGCATGCTAGACTTAGCCTGTATTGTAATACATAAAGTTAAATTATTTACTGAACAATGAGTCTTTCTAATATTCAGCAATTAAATGTTAAAAGTGGGTGACTGAAAGTCGTCTAGACAGAAAAGTGTAGCTTAGTCATAAAAAAAAAAAGTCAAATGAAGTTTAGCTAGCCTAATTGATTTTTGATATTTTGGGTTAATGTTGCTATTAGGGTTTAGTTTTTGCTTTAGAAAGGTGTTTTATAGGTCATTTAAAGAAATCACGATTATTAAAAACAATGTAATTAATTCCCCCAAACGCAAAAGTTGTGACTTGTTATATCACTCCGTTACTTTCAGGATAAAATCAAGCAGCATGAGGTAACACACCCCCTAAATCCATGACAACTGGACTCTACGAAGCCAAAACAAGTCAAAATGCTCGAATTAAGAATGTTATCTTAAGTATTTCCCTGATTATAAAGTATTTCTCTGTGCTGAACGTAACAGTCCACGGTTCGTGGCTATACAACCACTTTTACCGAGCGACGTCAAAACAAAAGCGCGCCACAACACAAAAAGTCTCGTGCACATTAAGTTTGCCAAAAACTCTTACCTTGTTTGACACATTTGAGTCGCACCGTGTCTTTACAGTGTTGGACAACCGCGTGGACGTCTCTGGTGGTGAGTCCAGCCACGGGGGTATCATTGACTTCCAGCAAGAGTTCATCCTGGAGCAATTTCCCGCTGCGGAAGAGTTGTGTGTCCGGGAGAAGCTCACCGATCACGGGGAACTGTCCATTCTCCGCGCCGCCCTTCAGCTGCAGCCCCAGGTTCCCCTCCTCATTCTTACAAAGAACACTCTCATGGACTTTGTTGGTCCAGTGGTTCTTCCGCTTCTTCAGGCTCTTGGACATGGCTCTGACAAGGGAAATCACATGTGTGCGGCGGTAGGTGAAGTTTCTGCGCTCTCTGAAGTCCCACTGCGCCGCCGAAATAGTTTTATGTTCCAAACTTGAAAAGAGGACGTTCGCGCACGCACACTCACGCACAGCAGCTGGATCATCAGTCTGCCTTTTTCTGAAAGCTGCCTCTTGTGCTGCGTTCAAGTGCAACGAGGAATACAGAAATCTGACACATTTAACACATGATAGCATTTGTTTCCAAAATTCACCCGCGTAGTGACGTGCTGTTTTGTTGGTGAGACTTTTCGACTGATAATATCCGAATAATTGTGTACTTGACAGTTTTGCAACGCTTCAAGAGTTTTTAGTTTCGTAGCAGGCGGTTGAAGTAGAGGCACTTGAACACAACATTCGCCTCCAACAAAAGTAGCCCGGATGTGAGAGCTGGAAAAGAAGAGGAGGAGGCAAAGCTTTTTCACCAAATCTGGGTTTCCATAAAAAAAAGTTATGTGATATGTGTGTATCCATAATAATAATAATAATAATAATAATAATAATAATAATAATAATAATAATAATAATAATAATAATATTAATAATAATAATAATAAAAATGTTAGTTTACTTATTGTGCAGTGGTGATGCTCAAACACTAAGTCCACTTGTCTGTATTTACCTGTGATTAGTCAAAAAACAAACAAACAAACAAACAAACAAAACAAAACAAAAAACTCTGAGTCCAGAGTATGCCAGGACTTATGAGTTTTGGAAGTCAATAGATCTTTTTATATTTCAGACATTTTTATATCAAAATTTGATCTTATATGTTATAGTTCAACACAACATACAGTACCTAAAAAGCATGGCATATCTTCTGCAGTATACAGTCACTAAGTTAGGTAAGTTTCTTGTGTCATATTTGAATTAGACAGCAGTATTTCCGCACTCTTTATGTCTCATTGTTTTGACAAAACAGGAGAAGGCTAATGCATGTCTTTCAGACATATACCATGCACTTGAGAGCACATAGAACACAGCTTTAACTGATAAAAAAAAAGGTGTTTTCTGGAGGTAGGCTATACGTGAAAGCCTTGGTTCCAATTAAGTTAATTATAAATAAAGATAGTGCTCCACTGCAGTAATTGTACACATGAGTTGTAACATGTTCAAAGTCTGTTGTAGCATATTTAAAGAATGTATTTTTCTCATATACAAATGGAAAGATTATAGTCCTGCTCGGAAATATGTACTCAGTATAAATAAAGAGTTGCTTGTTTACAGAGATGATATATATCATGTGTTTGCCTGTATGCAAGTAAATCAGGAAATATAGTCACTCAAGTGTAGTTTCCTGGTAATCAACTGTTTTTTTCTCTTGATGAAGAACAATGGATAGAACACAAGTGCAGGCTATTTGTCAACATCTAAGCTACAATAATTGTGCAAAATGTATTATTATATATTTTATTATTTTATTATTTTTTTTTTTTCATTCTCATCAAAAACACGTCTGTCTGCATTTGCAGACAGACGTGCATTGTTTTTATGTTCATAAATCACCAGACGCATGTTGAGCATTTTGGAGCATTTTTGGAGCATTATTGGGTAAGATTGGTTTGATAATAATAATAACAACGTTTTCTTTTAGTTGTAAATTTCTAACCATCCCTTAGCTACATTTATAGAGGAAAACTTAAGATCAGTTTGATAATTTTCCCTTTGCAATTTCCTTTGCAGTCAGAAGATGGAGATTTAATTCAATTCCTATAAGACATGCATGCGTGTAATACGCAGATTAAAAGTTCTGAAAAGCATGTTAAAAGTCAAGAACAATTCAAAATGTAAAAATATGAATTAAAAATATAAACAATATTTATTAGTGTATGTCTTTTAACTGAAAATGTGTTCTTCCAAAGCTATCTCTGAATCTCATGCTTTACTGTAAGTCAACATCATTGGTGAGTAAAAGATGCATTAGAAATGTGTTATGTAATGGAGGCAACTCCTTACAATGACAAATTATAATATGAAAAAAAGAAATGAAAACATGTTTGAAAATTGAAATATTAAAAAGAAACAAAGTAAACAAGTGATCATTGAAAAACTGAATCGAGACAAAATCTCAGTAGCTAAGCGTGTTGGGCAGTACTTGGATGGGGGACCACAGGTCAGACAGAGGAGAAACTCACTGTTGTGTCTGCCACGTGCCTATATGGATCTGGTGTGGTGTGAATGGTTGGTGGTGGTCTAGGGGCAGATGGCGCAAAATGGCAGCCATGCTTCTGTCATTCAATAATCGTAATCATAATGCATTTAATTTATAAAGTGCTTTTAATGACACTCAAAGATGTTTAATTCAATTCATGCACTCAATGGTGGTAAGCTACAATTGTAGCACATCTCCCTGGGGCAGAATGTTTATGCATCTCTGGTGAGGTTTCACCTCTTACGTTGTTATTGCTACTGATCAGACAACAGAGAAAATTAGAAGAAGATATTTGAAGGAGATTCTTTCTTAATCAGAGCAAGAATTCTGGAGGCAGTGTTGAAATAAGAGGTGGAATGCTGTGCGTAAATGCCAGGGTGCAGCTCATCAACAGTCTTCACAAAGAAAAGACGGGAAAAGAGTGGGTTTAACCTGACATGCTGGGTAACTCATAGGCCAACAAGTAAGCTCTTATTTAATAATTCATAACCCAAGTTTTCCTCATACATACAGTCATACATACATACATACATACATACATACATACATACATACATACATACATACATACGTACTACATACATACATACTTACATACATACATACATTACATTAGATTAGTTGTTCTAGTTGTACACACAGTAAAATTACTGGTACTGACACTGTCCCTGGATTACTGCACTTCTCTGTCGATTATGTCATTATGAAACAACAGTGACAGGCCTCATTTTGGACATAATTAAAGCGTGTTGGAAATAAACCAAATTGACCCAGTGATTGCTTCACAAAGAAGATGATTGTCCACAGAAAAGTGGTTCTGCAGCTTTAACATCGCATCACAAATTTAGCAGCTTGTGTTAATGCACTCTTAAAAAATACTGTTAATGACAGCTGACCAGTCAGTATGGTGAGTCTTTTGAAACATTTGGCCCACTTTCGCAGTGCCGTCTATTGATGCTTTTGAGAAATGTATTCCAAAAGTCTGTTCTTTATTTCCTAAACCCATAGTACTCCGGCCCAAGTGACTCAAGGCCTTACTATGTGGAGCTTGCATGATTTTCTCTGTGTCTGTGTAGGTTTCCTCTGGGTGCTTTGGTTTTCCTTACTACTTATCCCCAGAACCCTGAAAAAAGATAATAATCTCAGCAGCACTTTCCTGGTCAAATGTTGCTCTTGTTGGGCCAATAGAGGCAAAACAGTAACCATTTTAAAAAGAATACAGAGTCATTTCATTTTTATAGAACCCAAAACAGAGGTTGCTTCAAATAGATTTCCAAAATTGAAAATCTAACCAACCCAAAGTTAGAAAATCAACATTTTAAATGGTAATTGGTCAATGAAAAAAGCATTTTTCTGCATACAAGTGTATTACAGAGTCATTCTATTATATTCTAATTCAACTGAAAAGAACACATTTTTGGTGCTTCTTGGGTTCCCGAGGCAAGAACCGTGATACACACCTTCCAAATCTCATCAATGCACCAGCAGGTCTGCATGTCAAACCACCTGATTGGTTTATCCCACAATCTGCCAGGAAATAAAAGATGTCTGCTCATGAATGTGTCTTGTGTTAGCCATGACCCTGTCAGATGGCTCATGTTGTGTGTGCAGAGCATACAAGTGTACAGAGCTGACCACATTTGTCATGTTTAAGATAACATATCCTTTATAGGTCTCACAATGGGTAATTTCTAGTATTGTAGTTCAAGAACAGCAGGGGAATGCAATAAAAGTAATGATTTTAAAAGACTTAGATTTAGCACCCTTCAGATGAAGCACAACTAACAAATAAAATATGAACAAGAATTGGTTGAGCACAATACAGCATGTGACAACATAAATAATCAATAAACTGGGGTGAGTGTATACAATACATTACTATGATGATGATAACAACTGCAGCAAATGTATAGAATAACCAGTGAATGAAAGGCCTTGATCCTTTTACTTCACAGTGGTTTATAGCTTTATTTGTTTGGCTTAACAGCAGACAACAAGATCTTTTTATATGAAATATGGATTATAACCTGTTTAAATCCAGAGGAGAATGTTTTCGATGTGTATAGAAACAAATTCATTTCGAAGATGTCTTGGTTAAAGCATTAATAAAGGCAGTCCTATAGCCTTAATTTGAATCCAGACATTTAATATTCCTTTAGGTTTTCTCTCTACACAACCTTTACCTCTTTAAGATTCTGAGTTAGACTTTAAAAGATTATTCCGTAAATATTCCTGTCTCTTTTTCACCCACATAAGAGCGCAGCTTCACAGGTGCTGATTTTCCAATGTCCTACACCCTCCCATTCTATCCGCTGAAAAAGATAAGTACCTTTCCTCCTCTCTTTGAGCTTTGAACTGCTACAAAGCCCAGAGATAGATTCACTGGTCCCTCCTGCAGGCTGGTCTTAGACTTCCTTTTGGCACATAAACTTTCAAACATTCACTCATTGGTCTCCTGTCAGTTCCACACCCATCTCCTTCAGTGAGAAGATTGAGATCACCATCAGTTAACTGTAGGACTACATAGATTATTCAACAGGCGTAAATCAATCCAAATTCAACGCTGAGGAAAGTTATGATTTGTCAGTTCTAAAATGTAGCAGTTTAACCATATAAGGCACTAAGAAGACATTTGCGGTACCTCCCACCTTTTTCCTACATTTTAAATTGTGTTAGTTTTCTCATAAAAAAAATAATAACTTCTGCATATTTAGAAGAAATGGTTAGTTGATGTAACCCTTTTAGTTAGGGTCAAAGCAGTCATTCTAAGAAGACTCTGTTCCAGTTCAAATAATCTGATGAACAAAAAAAGCTAAATACTATAATAATAATAATAAAAAAAACTTTTTAATGGGCTACGTCTAAACCTTTTAAACCTACGTAAAGTCCCTTAAACAAATTTTTGTTAAATTACTTTTGGCTTTTAAAGAAGAATTGTCAGAACCAAATTTGCTCAAACTGTGATTCTGGCCACAGCTAGTGCACCAGTTTCCTCTTATTTATATTTACCAAAGAAAATCTAGATGTAAAAGGCTGGTTTCTGTTGTATCATTTAGCCAAGCTTCAGCCATTTTGCCCATGGGTTCAATACCATAATGAATTTGTTTTGACAGTAATAACTTATTGTGCTTTGGATGTATAATGAATATTATTTGTGTTTTGAAATGAAGTTGTTTTCCTATATTTGTTTTGTTGGGCACAGTTTAATGAATGCTGTTGGCCCATCCTTTTTCTGGGGCTTGTAAATAGAGTTAGCCTACATTTATTAAGCGTCCACTGAACATTAGCATGCAGAATTGTGCTCTCTATTAATGGCTAAAAAAGAAAAATCACTTTGCTCTGTATGGCATTTGTTTTACTGATTTCACAGTTTTATTACACCATTACTCATTCATGACTTGTTTTTTCTGTTGCATTCTAGGAAGAAGAGATTTCCTGGAGCAGTATCACATCTTTGAAGTCTTAATAATGTATTAAAACTCTCCTTCTCAACAGTATCTAAACATGCATGTATACATGTAGTTTACATGAAAGAGCCACATCACTATGTTCTCTTATTATTCTGACATTCTTTATTTATATCTCTACACAGCTGAGTTCTGTCATGTTTATTCTTTCCTATTCAAGCCTCAGAAAACAATATTCTGAATGTCTTAGGTATGTGATGGCATAGTGTAGTCCATAAAGTCTATACATTACTGATGTGTAATTTCTGCACCATTAGCATATCAGGTGCAAGCATTTTGTTTATTGTCCTTGTGTAACTTAGGCTGTAATCCTCTATACGGAGCTATAATTCCATTTATGGCATGTTAAATACTTGACTGTCATGTAAGTTTTGCTCATCAATTTTTAGTAACATAAAAATGACATTTGTCCTCTAAACAAGGTATGGTTGCCACTGGTAATAATGCTAACCATGGCAGTGTACTTCCTGTTTAGCAGCGTTTAGCCTGAAGAATGCAATCGTTGGATTCATTTTAACTGACAATACCTCTGTTTAAAATTGTCTTGTGAGACACAGATGCCAACGTGTCAGCTAAACAGGAAGTGTACTGCCAAGAAAAGTGGGCAGATCAGAATAAGGTGAACACAATTATAAAGCCAGTTACTTTGAGTAGTATGAGGTCGCTGGTCACTGGATTAAGATATTCTTTTAATGTAATAAGGGCATTTGTGTTAGTGGGCAGAGAAAAGATCAGAAGCCAGACTTTACAACAGTGCAAGTGCTTCTGTGGAGTGTATTTATTCAGAGTGATGGCCAAAGACAAGGCTCTTTTAAAAGACACACATTTTCTCAGGGTCATTTCAGAATTCTGTCCACAAGCCAGACTAAAGACCCTCATTGATCAGAGACTTTATGGGATCTTCTGTGCCGTTCTTCTGGGGTAACTGTTACATCACTGTCACTGAAAAATCGAGAAACGATCCCTTGATTAATGGGCAGCGAGATGAGCTTTGGTCACTCCATTATTACAGTGCACAGTAAAGGACATTGTCATGATATGTTGCATGTGAAACGACTGAAATACAATCACGAGGTTTTAAATTAATGGAGGGACATGGTTCACTGATTTATAAGCAGCTTGACAGACAATTATGTACTTAGTAAATGTACTATGACTAATTGTGTAGAGCCTTTAACCTTTGGATTACAATAATCATAATGGTCATTTGAATGAGATCAGGTTTTAATCAGAGAACTTAGTCATTTTCTGGTAAAATGAATATTTTAAGTGAGTGTGTGTGGGAGTTAAATTACAAAATTACCAATAAGCAGCAATATTTTCATGTAAAGCAATGTGTTCTTTTATGAAGTCTGTTTATCATAGTAAAGTTTTTGATTAATGGTTCAAGTAATTAAACTGTGGGTGTCAAGATGCTATTGCTTACTCAAAGGAGACAGGCTTTTTACAAAAACATGATCTTTTATATTTTGTTTGTGCAAAATGTAATAATGCATAAAACAGAAAGTAATAGAAACAGGTCCAGTGAATTCTTTAACAAAACTGCAGAAGTGTTAAAGTTGACAGAGGATTTAAAAAATGTTTCTTGTCAATGTTGGTCAAGAACAGTTATAAAAATAGAATCATAAAAACACATAAACTGTGACGTAAGTATACCGTTGACCAATACAAAATGAGGTATTCCTTTATAGATACAGTCTGGGGCGAGCTGGGAGCAATTCATGGGGACAGATCAGATCCATACGAATACATTGGGAACCGAAACTTTCTTGCTCTTTTAAAGATGCAGTAGGTGATTTTCACACAGCAAACATTATTTAGGATTTGATTTGATCTGACAATTTCCTCTCCTAAATCTTTTGACACATGGTTAATATCGAAATGTATCAATTTTGGTTGCAATTATAAATAAAACTTCTTTTTACAAAGTGAAACTGAAGAGGACCACCCAAGCACAGCCAATCAGACAGCTGCATTCGACCTTTACTTTTTATTACTATTGCAATACATCAACAAAATAATTATAGCTAAATAAAAATAGCTGAAATTTTGCAGAAACATGCTTGACATTATGATAATTTGCTACACCAAAGGTAGGCCAGCCCTCCACTTGTCTAGATTTGAATAAAACCCTGATTTATTCACTCTTTTTGTTACATTGCAATTACACCTTTTACTTTACAGTGACCTACAAAACTCGTCACCGTGTCTTGTTTAATTATTCTACTCCAATCACGTCACTTGTTGTTCTACAGTGCGTCCCAATCTCCTACGTGACAGCTTCACTCACTGTGGCACCTTTTCTATCAGTACACAACCTCCAACTTCATTATTCATGCCAAATCTGGCCATTAACAACAGCTTGCAGCTAAGTCAGTCACCGCAGCATCAATAAATATTCTCTTTGGCACGATGAGAAGATTTTGTGTGACCTAGATATTAAATCAAGTTATTGTTCCTTTGCTGTCGTCCCACATTTGCCCTGATGGAGAAGCGAGAAGCTAAGAGAGATACAGAGACAGGAGCAGATATTGCGGATACGGTGGTAAATTGTGAGCTCATATGCTCCAGTTCAACAGTGACCCCTGGTGTAATGTGGCTTTTCTACTCAAAAAGCTTCACACATATACAATACAATTACTTTATCATGTAACAGTACAATAAAGATCATTTACATGGTCAACATAAAGCTTTTGACACTTATTTGAGTCCAAACTATTTGGTCAAGAGTATTTTGTCTCAAACATTTAGGGGGATATTTTTTTTAATGGAAATTAAATAATAATCAGACAGTACACCTTAACCACTATTAGACAGTCAGTCAATAATGTGCATTTTTGTAAGTAACAATAAAGCACCAATGTCAAGACTACTCATTTCACTAAGTTAAAATAATTATTTTTGTCCTATTTAGCTATTTTAAGGATTGTGTTACTGTCCTGATGACAAATGATAAGTACACAAGAATACACCATTTGTTATAGGTGATAAATAAAAATGTTTCTGCAAGAAAATTAAAATTACTAGATGATGTCATCAATTGATGTAAAAACTTTTCTAAACAAATTTTCTTGATTTGTGTGAAGTTATATTACAACTTATAAAAAGTTTCTAAACAATTTGTTCTAATTGTATTTAAAAATTTATTTAACTGATAAAAGTTTAATAATTAGATTAAAAATAACTTCAGAATCTACAACTCACTCTACTTACTTTTATTATAATTTATGTCAAACTAATTACAAATACAGTATTTCAACTTTGCTGTAGTTCACTAAACCGTTGGACTATGAGAGAATATTATTGTGGCTGTGTGCTCATGAGAATGTGGAATGTGGTCCTGCCTGCAGCGCTCTCATCCCTGACATGTAATCGTGGCCTGGTCCTCACCTTGGCCATGACTGAGTGACAAGTGGAGTCAGAGGGTCACTGTGTGTGGAGGAGGTCGTGGTGTGGGCTCGCAGCTGCAGCACTGCTGGAATGAGAAGTGTGTTCATTTCTGGAATGCACTGGTCTATTTTGCCTCAGCGATGTGTGTCCTGGTGTAGACGCTGCAAAAGATATTTGTGACTTCAGCAAGGCCAAATGTTAGAATGTTAAGACAATATTGGATGTGTTCTTTTTCCATTAAAGACGCTTACGTAATGTGCACAATATTGAAGAGCAAACACAGCTCTCAAACATCCACATATTATTTATAATGCTGCACATATGGATGCATAAGCGAACGATAAGCATGTTGGAGCCTGGGGGTTTGGGTGCAGACGGGATTTGAAAGCAGGAGTGTTTAAGGGAGATTTGCCTATCTCCTGGAGGCTTGGGTATATTTAAGAATAATACCTCAAAGCTGGAGAATTTAAGTAGGCAGACAGGAGAACAGTTATGGGGCTGCAGAGGGTTAGCATTTAAATATAACCTTAAAAGAGTTATTTTTCTGAAATATTAATATATTGTGTTATTTGTAAATACACACTTTGGGCAGCATAATGTGTACAGCTCCCTTCATAAATAAAGCACAGGAAAAAGACTTGGGTAAAATCTTTTGTCAGAAGAGAATTATCCTTCTCTAAGGATTTTTTTGATTTTATGCCTCTGACTTGGTGTTCTATTGGTTAGTTTACTGTCAGAGTTTAAAATGAGTGATGCAGTAGTCTAAAAAAACGCTTTGTCAGTTACATTATTATTCTGATTTTGATCATGAATACTATTGATTGCTTAGAAAGTCTAAAGTGAAAAGAAACATTGAGTTGGCCTTACAATCCCAATTAGAAGAGTCGTTGTATTTGCATATGACCCACTGATGAGGACAATAGTGCGACATAAACAAGCTCTTTGCTGGATACAAGTGATTGAGCTGAACATGAATATTTTCATTCAGAGCTGAACTTTGCCTCCAATGCTCAGACAGAATGAGTTTTAGCTTAATCTGCCTTGATCCTTGAGTGAACTGAATCACAATTATCCTCAATGTGAACATTTATAAGGAAATTTGGTAACTTCTACAGACAATAACAAAGTCTTTTAAGGACATTTCTGTAAATGATAACACGGCTGATTCATTGGGGACTGTCATTACCTATCCAGCTCATGTGATGCATAATCTAAACTGTGTATGCAGATAGTGTGTGAAAGTTTTGTCAAATAGGCCAATGTACCTCATCAGATTCTGCATACGGACACATTTGATGTATCAATGATTTGCTTTGGCAGATATCATCATTTAGAATGAGCCAAAGGAAATTTCTACCTGTGATGCTACACGATACATTTAACAAGCATCTCTGTCGAACTTTGAAATGAAAGTGAAGTTGATGAAGTTAATATTTAAAATGCAGGTAGCTTTGATGAGTGAGGTTCATCATTATCTGGTTATGGACAGCATTATTTTGACTGAGTATTGTATCCCTACAAGGCATGTTACACATATGAGTTTTCACAGACCCACTTACCCTTCTTTCTCTGCTCATGGCACGTCTTCTTTAATAAAATTAATACAACATTAAATGCAGCTGAGGTCACCCAGTAATGCAGGTACTGTCTTGATTTCGAGCGGCCCCAGAATCCCTTGGGTGCCACCAGCTGTGATTGTAACCTGATCCAACTCAGAACCAGTCGGTGTAATTCCAGCAGCTTAGACACGGTGCCTTTGCGGGTCTTTGTGTCTTATCTGAGCAAGAGAGCCAGTATTTTGGAAACAAGAATCGATTGTTCTGTTGAATAAAGAAAAGAAATTACAGGCTAACTGGCCACCATTCACAGAACAGTGATGGCTCCTTATCAGAAGCGTCTCTGCTCAAATACAGAAGAGAGGCCACAAAATACAGATGTCAGGTGTGACGGAACTCTCACAAAACTAAACAAAAAAAATTAATTTGAGTTCTCATCAGTAATTGCAGCATTGTACTTCACGAGTATTATTGCGTTTTAGTGAACAAATATTAGAATGAATAAATAAATAAATTTCTAAACTGTAAAAAGCAGTCTTAACTAAGCTGGTTGCATACTAAAGCAGTTTAAAAATGTTGTATTTTTAGACTGGCCCAAAAAAAAAATCACAGGCAACAGACATAAGGATATTTTGCAAGATTATCTGTCTACCAGACATCATGGACAATATCCATGTGTGTCTTTCAACTTCCACATTCTTTTATGGGCAACGTTTCAAGACTTTTCACCATTCAGAAGAAAAGGCACACTGTGTGGCATAAGACTGATGCTTATCAATGCAGCAATAAAGAATTCCCAAAAGTAATGTTTTAACTTTCGTTTAAATGCAGTTGTCCTAAATCATCATTCTGAAACCAGTTGTCAAGTTAGAAGTGTGACTGACATTACTCAGACAAGATTACACAGGTATACAGGCATTTTAATCTACAGTTTACAGAAATGCAATATTGTCCTTTGATGCTTTGTTTGGTCTTGTGGTTGACATGATAAATCTGCTTATTTTCTATTACATCTTATTTTGAGGTGACCCAGAAAGCTGTCGGCAAATAGAGGAGCAGGAGTGTCTCTGAGTGAAGATCTGTAAGGTGGAACAAATTTTCTTTTTTATTCCTGGGAGCAATGACGATTTTATATACAGTAGATTTTGCCCATGTCGCTGCTTGAGTGAATTAAATCATGGAAAACAACATGAACAACACCCAAAAAATGTAAAAATATGTGAAAAAACAGTAACTGAGCTTTGGTGGAACTCACACATGGACCTATTAAAACTGAAAAAAGTCTATGATCATACTAAAAGAGGTAACTTTTGTTGCTCTAACCTTTAAGAAAACAAATGGGAAAACTAATGAGAAATGTAAAACTGGGGTTTGGCTTGATATAGGCTCGTTTTTAAATTGGCTGCAAAGTCCTGCTCATGACCATTAAAAAGCTATTAGATTAGCAGCAGGAACGCCTCCATGCATTTCACACTCTAACTGGAGGTACGGCGCTAAGAGCATATTAGTGAAAGATCAAGGCTCCCAACACTTCGCTGTTGAAGGCGGACAACTGTGGATGTTCTTCACATTCTTGTCAAGTTTGTGGGTTCAATTCTTAAAAGACTGCGATCTAGTCTAGATCTAGTCTAATCTTTTTGTGGACTAAATAGAATTTGTCTAAGTCTAATTATGTTCTGTTTTAAAGCAGCAACATGTCTTGAAATTCTGCCCATTTTTTTTGTCACTCGAGCCTTGGTAGTTTTTTATCACTCATGCCCAAAACAACAGTGTTATGCTGCCACAAAGAAGGTCGAATCGTGAATTCAGTAAACTGAAATTAACCTCGACACAACAATTTTCTCTCCTGCTGTGTGGGTAAATCAGAGCTCTCATTTAGACAGAAAGTGTACAGCAGTTTCAGGGCTAATGGCATCATAAATGGCTCTCATTCTGGACTGAAAGACACAAGGTTTCAGCCACTCAATGGACATTAATGAGCACTAATGCAAAAAACATTTCCTTACATAATCACCATAATATAATGACTGATAATGTATGAATTGCAGATGTACCTCAGTGGCACAGTACATTTGCAGGGGCTATAAGCTTTTTCAGTAATGTGCAAGTGAAAATAAGCCATTTAAGAAAAGGAAAAATGCAAAATGATACATCAAAGTAAATGGATCTTCTTTTGCTCTTAAATAGATATTCTTTACCAACACAAACAATGAATGGTACAATTGTGTGCAGAGATAGTGTTCAAGGAAAGGCATATGACTAATTTCCTCTCAAAGACAATTACCTTATCTTATACGATATACAGACCACAACCAGACTTACACTAGATTTATCCAAAAGCCTATTGTAACCACACCTGATGTCTAAGCTTGGTCCCGTCAGAGCTCAGAACTAAGCAATTAGGGTCTGGTTAGTACCTGGATGGAAGACCGCTGGAACGCCAGGTGCCACAGTGGGAGACAAAGTGGATTGTCGTTGAGTCCTTGAGCAAGACACTTAACTCACATGGCCTCAGTGTTTGTGGACACTGGGTGAGGGATCCCTGATTGTAAAGAGCTTTGAATGCCTTGAAAAGTGGAAAAGAGTGACCATTTACCATATAAAGTGTCCAAGTCCAATAGTCCTATAGTCCAATGGGATGAGGAAGGATACTGAGATCCGAGATAATAGATTATTATAGGTAGATACAGTATTTTATGACTCCGATCAGAGCAGTGTCTGTTCTGTGTGCTGATTAGAACACAGACAAGCATTTTTCCATACAGGTTCTGGGTAAGTATACTGTATGTGTGTGGAGTTGTGCTGTAATAACTTATTGGAGGAGTTTTGATAAAAATGGTAGGTTGGAAATGGGTTGGTAATTTGTCAAATCTTCAGGGTCCAAAAGGGATTTTTCAGATGAGGTTTAATGATAGCAGTATTGAGAGCAGATGGAACCTGGCCAGTTTGCAGCTGATTGGTTAATGATCACAGTGATTAGTGGACAGACCAATGAGATATTAGCTTTTACTGATGATTTAGGAAGTTAAAGGTTCACTTTCTCTCGTCCTTTAAAATACTTTCGACTTCTATTTGTGTGGTATGTCGACTTGGACGTAGAGTGGAGCATTAAAGCCACTTTGTTGGTGAAAATGTTCATAAACTTATTGCAGTGATCATCACTGATATCATTATGTGTTTGTGTGGGTGGTTTGAGTTGTGAATTTATGGTAGAAAATAACTGTTTTGAATTTCCTGCTCTACTGCTGATTTATGTGAGTAACATTGAGACCTATGAGCTTTGGCGTAGGCTTTTTGATATCATTGCAACAAAAGTTTACACCTTGGCACCAGAAATAGACCACAACTTCATTTTGACGGTCTTGGACTGACCTTTGCTGTGTTAAGCTGGTTCAGGAGGACACAGGCTTTTGGGTAGTGCTCCTACAGACCCAGCAGTGAGTCTGAGAGTGTGGATCAGAAAGAGTCTGTGACAGGCCACAGCGCTGAGTGCCAAAGTACAACTGCCTTAGCCTCTCCAGTCCTATATCCAGTCCTCTCTGGTGCTCGCCAACATGACATCGCTCCAGCGTTAAGTGTGGCTCTTCTCTTTTCTAAAGCTCAGAGATGCAAAAACAGGCTATGCATAAGAGATGAGAAGCAAAGCGCAGAGAAACAGTTTTGAATGGGTGGATAAGTGCATTTCTGAAAGCACATAGATTTGTTTCACTCTACAGATGATAACCCCATTGTAAAGTGTATGTTTTTTATTTCCTGTTCTCCAAAATGAAAACAAAGTATTTTATTTCTTGTTTTGTAAGCGTATCAGCCGTGGGTTGGCTCCAGCCTTGTCAACAAAAATTTCAAGCTCAGTTCAATTTTTCCATGGGGGAAATTGAGGTGAATGTGCAGACAAGGTGAACCCGAGTGAGATATGGCTAACTCGAAAGAAATGAGAAGAGATTGTGCTGTAGACGAACAATAATCCACCCCCCACACACGCTGAGAAAACTGCCCTTGTGTGACTATGAGCGTATACAAATGATTATTCATCTTGTTGAAGACAAATGACGATGACGGATTTCTGTCTCCTTGACTGTGAACACTTCCAGTCTCTGTGTGGGCCGATAACACTAGAGTGGGCTAATTAATTACCTATTGATGTATTTATGGTGCGGAGCGTGCTGTCATATCAGTCAGACAGTAGTGGATGTGAGGACGAGGCTGCTGTAGTACCCATAGACTTTCAGTATGAGAGGATAAAGTTATCATAGTGCAGCTTTAGCCATCTGTTTCTACTGGTGCAAACTAATTACAATAAATCATCTGGAAAGACCATTAAGAGAGTTCTTTCTGATCATATGTTGGTATATAAATGAAGAAGTAAAGCATCACAAGATTAAAGACATACTATTTACGGTCACTATGCTCCATAGTCTTTAAAGGTGCACTCAATGTGTAACTCTGTGGAGGTAAAAAGACAACCACGCAATTCAATAGAAATAGATAGTTAAAACCACACTTTGGGACATTGCAAACAGAGATGAAAATGATCTAATGATTGTATTTTTAGTGCAACACAAAAGTCTAAATACAAAACATTTAGAACAAGCTTAAAGGTCAAACTATTACTGTTTTGACTTTTGTCCTTCTAACATAACATAAAACAGATATTAGTCACCTCTCCACACATCAGACTTGTAATCTGATTCTCTTAAGTCACACTACGGAAAGTGCTCAGCAAAACGCAGGACAAAACAAACAAACAAACAAACAAACAGACAAACAAATGTTATGGTGTACCTGCGACATGGAACCATGGGTCAGAATAAATGCATGAAGGCTAAATTGAGTGTTTATGCACAAGTGACTCTAACATTAAATACTATCTCAACAATGAGTACAATACTTTTCACATAATGCAGCTCTATCTAAAAAAGTTTAACTCCTGAAGTTTAATGTCTAGATTTACCTTGAAGAGCCAAAATCACTTCAAAAGTCCCATCATCAGTTAGTTTATCATAAAAAGTTATAGCTTTTAGCCTCTTTTGTCCTTAAATTTGTGGCAGCCAAATGTGGGACGTATAAACCATAGCCTTTTTTTTTTTTTTTTTTTACTTTTTTTTACTCTTCTACAGATATGCTAAAAGATAAATAAGTATTTTACAAGTAATATTGTTTAGCAAATTTTATTCCGAACATTTTTTCATTGTTATTTTTTTTAGACATGGTCTGACTCTGACCATCTTATGTATCAAAACAAACAAAAAGCATAATAAAAGCAGACATTCTGTCAGTTGTTTTGCACATAAGAATAGTGTCTTTGTAGAGAGAAATCCAACTGTTTTGTGTTCTCACATTTGCTTTACATAAAAATGTATTAACACGGTTCTTTTTTATACCATAACCCTATTCACTTACCTGAACATAATGAGTTTCTCTGAATGAACACATGTTCATAGACATATCATGTGTGAACTAGAGACTTGTTTGTTGCACTCCCTAAAAGCAGGAGTCTGAGTGCTGCTGTGACACAAGGTGACAGCTCATTTTAGTGAGTCATGATGCAGTAATCTAGTGAGATTACTGGCAGACAGGAAGCAGCGGCCATCTTTGGATTTAGACCAGATAGTGATGAATGAATGTGCTGTTGAACACTTGAGAGTAAATTATTATTTTGTCTTTACTTTAGACAGCTAAGAACATTGGCACTGATTCATCATAACAGTTTTTGTTGAATGCCAATGTCACTGTACTGTAGGCCTTGTTGTGATGTAGAAAAAAATGAAAATTTGTAAACGGTACCACTAATTCATGCTTACAATTTATTGTCCCCATGAAGAAATCTGTTTTCTGCCTTTGACCCATTGTTTAATGCTTCTGGAGTATCTCCTCAGGAGCAGTTCTCGGGACCCATCTCCAGATGTTCATCCTGTAGGATTGGTCAGGACTGTCGTACTAGAGGATAATACCCTAACATGCATGCTTTAGTATAGGTACGGGAAACCTACCCACACACCAGGAGAAATTTACAAACAAAAAGCCCGGAGTTGAACCCACAACCTTCTTGATGTGAGACATGAACACTATCCATTCTGCAACCGTGCCGCAACCCAATAATTATGGCATGTAACCTTTACACAAGAGAAAAGCAATCTGTTATGTTATGTAAATGAGGTTGTTAGGTTTGAGCACTTTTTTCCCCATTATTATTATTTTTTTTCCAGTATGTTTTTGTAGTTATATTTTTTCTAGATTAGTTTTTGTCTTTTTCTATTTTTGATAGTTATCTTTTTGTGGTCATATTTTTGTAGTTTTTTGTAATAAGTATTTTTGTAGGTTTTTGTGTAGGTGGCTCCGGGCGCTCTTTTTCATTCGCGCCCGTGTGCCTTTAAAAGGGGCGTGCAGCGGTGTTCTCTCTCTCCTCTCTCCGCCCTGCTCGTCCGCACCACCTGCGCGCTCTGGAGGCTGCTGCACATGCAGGCTCGGCCTGCTTGGTTGTTTGTTTTCCTTTTTGAACATTTTTCTAATTTAAGCTTATTTTTGTTTGGCCTGGTGGGACCGGTGGTCATGTTTTCGTTTTTTCTTTAATAGGTTAGCTTGGGGTTTTTTTGTTTTATAGGTTAGGGCTGGTGGCACCGGCTCCTACGGCCCTGTATAGGGTTGGCCCGGTGCCCCAGCCTTTTGTTCTTTTTTGCCGGCCCACCAGTCCGGTTTACTTTGTTACTTTTTATTACTTTTTGGGCACGGGGTTTTTTAGGAGTTTTCTTTTCTTTTCCTAAAATAATTAAAACATCTTGAAATAAATAAAAAGAAGAAGAAACTAAAAGAAAAAAAGGAATTCTAAATAAAAACATTTCTTGAACTCCTAAGTTTGTCTCCTCGTGTCCTTTAAAATATGTTTGTCTCAACTGGGTCATAACATATTTTGGGGGCTCGTCAAAAAAAACCTTAGACCTAAAAGTCGTTTTTGTGTGGATTTTTTGTGCCCTATTTTTTGGGTTACTTTTGGGGAGGTAACATGTTGGGGTAAATTAGAATAAATAACTCCTTAACCTAGTCATTTTTGTGCCCTAGTTAGGTTTGTTAATTGTGTACTAACTTTTGATTATGTCCGTTTAGGTTTTTGTGACATAATTTGGCAATTTGTTGTGACTTTGGTTATTTTTTTGTGAGCGTCTTTAGTGACGTTTTTGTGCAGCTGTGCGGGGAGGCAGGTCAGTTTGGGGCTTAGGCGATTTTTGTGTGGGTAGTTTGTGTGCGTTTACCTTTTGTGACTGTTTTGGTAAATTGCATGATTCCAGGTATGGAGGTGAACCTGGATGAGTTTGTGCGTGCTCCCACTTTGGAGGTCTTCAATAAATATACGAAGGACCAATTGATTTGTTTGGCTGAATATTATAAGATTGACGTGACTAAGCAAGCCAAAAAGAAAGTTATTCAATCTGAGTTATTGTCAGCTTTTGTTCAGAGTGGAATTTTCCCTCTTCAGTGTTGCCTAAAAGCCCACGGTCACCTTCTGCAGTCTCGGAGGAGTCTGTTCGTTTGAGAGAGCTGGAAGTGGAATTAAGTCGCCTGGCGCTCAAAGAAAAGGAGTTAAAACTTGAGGAAAAACGTTTGGAGACTCATGCATCTATTCGGCTTCGTGAGTTGGAAATTGGAGTCGCTAGATCCGCGGAGTTTGACGTGAGTAAGAACATTCGTTTAGTCCCACAATTTAATGATAAAGATGTGGAGAAATATTTCACTATGTTTGAGAGAGTTGCTAATACGTTGAAATGGCCGAAGGAAGTTTGGACTTTGTTGTTACAGTGTACATTATGTGGCAAAGCGCAGGAGGCCTATGCGTCTCTTTCTGTTCAGGACAGTGCAGATTTTGATAAAGTTAAAGCTGCTGTTCTTCGTGCGTATGAATTGGTACCTGAAGCCTATCGTCAAAAGTTTCGTAAATTGAGGAAAAATTACAATCAAAGTTATGTTGATTTTGTGCGTGAAAAGAAATTTTGTTTGACGATGGTGTTCATCGCAAAATGTAATTAATTTTGACCAGTTGAAACAGTTAATTTTGTTGGAGGACTTAAAGAATTGTCTTCCGGAGAAGTTGCCACGTATTTAAATGAGAATAAAGTCGCTGACGCTTCAAGGCCGCTGTTTTAGTGGACGAGTACGTTTTGACGCACAAGGCAGTGTTTGAGCGTCCCTTTAATTTGGCCAGATTTGACAAAGACAACTCTGAAAGAAAGAGGCTGTTAAAACTTTTTCAAGTCATTCGCAGTCTGTTGCTGGTTCTGGCTCTACTGCAGACGTAAAGTGAGGTCTAAAGGTAAAGATGATGTGACATGTTTCTATTGCAGAAAGAAAGGACATATTGTTTCCAGTTGTCCTGTTTTGAAGAAAAAAAATTCTAAACCTGTCGCTTTGATTAAAACTGTGAACCACGTTAATCAGTCACGTTCTTCTGAAAAGACATGTGATTATGCGGACTTTAAGCCTTTTGTTATGGACGGTTTTGTGTCTGTTTCTGCTAAAAATGAAAATATTCCTGTTAAAATATTGCGTGACACAGCCGCCTCTCAGTCATTTATTTTGGAGGGGGTTTTGCCGTTGTCCGATAATACGGCTGTTGGTTCAGACGTTCCTGTGCGTAGTTTTAATATGCAGGACATTGGTGTGCCTTTACACAGGATTGTAATTCAGTCAGATCTGTGGTCCGGTGATGCTGTTGTGGCGTACGCCCTAGCTTTCCCATACAAGGTGTGTCTGTTATTAGGGAATGATAGCTGGAGCAAGTTCTAGTTACGCCTGACGTCATCCTGTCCGGTGTACCACTTGTCCTGATGTTTTGGCTCGGAGATATCCTGATGTGTTCATGTCCTGTGCTGTTACGCGTGCAGCTGTAAAGCGTCAAATAGAGCAAGATAAAGACGAAGTTGATTTAAGTGACAGTTTTTTGTGTGTTCCTGATCCTAGTGACAGTTGTACAGTAAAAGACAATTCAGTTAAGACAGACTTACCTGATGTGAGCAGTTTATCGTTGTCCAGGCAGCAGTTATTGTCTGACCAAAAATCTGATGAGTCCTGGCACGTCTGTTTGAAGAAGCAATAACCGAGAAAAAGCTGAATCCATGTCCACTGGTTATTTTGTGCAAGACGGCCTGTTGATGCGTAAATGGACTCCACTAAATGTGTCCCCTGTTGAAGAGTGGAGTGTGGTCACGCAAATAGTTATCCCCACTCCATATCGTCAAGAAATATTGAAGTTGGCTCATGACAATCCACTCTCTGGTCATCTTGGTGTGAAGAAGACTTATAATCGCATCTTACGTCATTTTTCTGGCCAGGGTTGAAAGGCGATGTCCAGCGCCACTGCAGGTCCTGTCATTGGTGCCAAGTGTCCGGAAAACCAAATCAAGTTATCCCTCCAGCGCCACTGTATCCTATCCCAGCTGTTGGTGAACCTTTTGAACGGGTCCTGGTTGACTGTGTGGGTCCGCTGCCTCGAACGAAGTCTGGAAACAAGTTTCTCGTGACAGTCATGTGTGCAGCCACCCGCTTTCCTGAAGTTTTCCCGTGCGTAAAATCACTACTCCGGTCGTTGTGAAGGCGCTTACAAAGTTTTTTTCTCTTTTTGGATTGCCTCGAGTTGTGCAGAGTGACCAAGGTTCCAACTTTATGTCTAAAATCTTTGCTCAGGTCCTCAAGCAAGTAAACATAAAGCATTGTCACTCCAGTGCGTATCATCCAGAGAGTCAAGGCGCACTCGAGCGTTTCCACCAGACTTTGAAAACTATGCTTCGCACGTACTGCTTGGAGTTCGAAAAGGATTGGGATGATGGGATACATTTCAATGTTGCTATTCGGGAGGTAGTTCAGGAATCTTTGGGTTTTAGCCCTTCAGAGTTAGTTTTCGCGCACACTGTTCGTGGCCCTTTGAATTACTTAAAGACAAGTGGCTGTCTGACACGCCTGAACAAAATCTTTTGGATTACGTCTGTAAATTTAGATTGAAATTGCGTCGTGCGTGTGAAATAGCACAAGAAAATCTTAAAAATGCACAGTCGAAAATGAAGTCCTTGTTTGACAAAAACGCGAAGGCACGAGTGTTTGAGCCGGGTGAAAAAGTTTTGGTTTTGTTGCCAATTCCGGGTTCAAGCTTACAAGCGCGCTATAGTGGGCCTTACTTGATTGAAAAGAAAGTTGGTCAGCTTGACTACTTAGTTGGTACGCCTGACAGACGTCGTAAATCTCGTTTGTGCCATGTTAATATGCTAAAGCCTTACATTGAGCGCGCGCCTTCCTCGTTACCAGAAAACACTGTGGATAAAGTTAACCCTGTTAAAGCTGTGTGTTCTCAGTCGCGCGTCAGCCTGGCGGCTCACGTCCAAGAGGAGCTGTCTAGTGCTGAACCTGAGTGTGACGTCTTTTCTGCAGCGTTGACTCAGGGAAAGTTTTTAATTCTGAGGCGTTAAATAACTTGCCCTTTTTGTTGTCTCACTCGATGTTTCTCAGCAGACTGATGTTGTAAACTTAATCCAGTCTTATAGGTCATTGTTTGCAGATATTCCCAGTCAGACGCATGTGCTCAGTCACGACATTGATGTGGGTGATTCTCGCCCGATTAAACAACATCCTTACAGAGTGAATCCTGACAAGCGTCGCCGCCTGAAAAAGCAGGTCGATTACATGGTGGAACATGGCATTGCTGTTGGCAGTAGTAGTGCCTGGAGTTCTCCGTGTTTGCTGACCATCAAAGCCAATGGTGAGGACCGCTTTTGCACAGATTTCAGGAAAGTTAATGGGGTAACTAAACCTGATTGCTACCTCTTCCTAGGATGGAGGATTGTGTGGATCATGTAGGCGCTGCTAAGTTTGTGACAAAGTTAGACCTCTTAAAGGGGTATTGGCAAGTGCCGTTGTCCGAGCGCGCCAGGGAAATATCCGCATTTGTTACACCCGACGACTTCCTGGAGTATACGGTCATGGCTTTTGGCATGTGCAATGCGCCTGCCACATTCCAAAGGCTTATGAATGTGGTTTTGTCTGGTCTATCGTTCTGTGAGGCCTATCTGGATGATTTGGTTATTTGTTCATTTACGTGGTCTGAGCATGTTAGCCATTTGAAACTGTTTTTGTGCGTCTGGCTGAGGCAAATTTAACTGTAAATCTTTCAAAATGTGAATTTGGCCAAGCGACTGTGACCTATCTGGGAAAACGGGTTGGGGGAGGTCAAGTGCGCCCAGTTCAAGCTAAAGTGGAGGCTATTTTGTCCGTCCCTGCTCCTACGAACCGCACGGAGCTTCGCCGTTATCTAGCTATGGTCGGTTATTACAGAGGCTTTTGTAAAAACTTTCTTCTGTGCTGCGCCTTTAACTGATCTTTTGAGCCCTAAAGTAGACTTTATTTGGTCCCAATCATGTCAATCCGCTTTCAATACAAGTCATTCTTGTGAACGCTCCAGTCCTCGCTGCGCCACGCTTTGATGTGCCTTTCAAACTCGCTGTGGATGCCTGTGACGCCGGCGTGGGAGCTGTCCTTCTTCAAGATGGTCCTGACGGAATCGAACACCCAGTCTCTTACTTTTCGAAGAAGCTAAATAAACATCAGCGTTGGTACTCCACCATCGAGAAAGAAGCGCTTGCCTTGGTGATGTCCCTCGAGCACTTTGAAGTTTATGTGGGCGGATCCAGTGCGCCAGTGCTTGTCTTCACGGATCATAATCCGTTGGTTTTCTTGGACCGGATGCGAAACAAAAATCGACGGCTCATGCATTGGTCCCTCCGACTGCAACAGTTTAACTTGTTCTTCAGCACATTCGCGGCAAGGAAAATGTCGTAGCGGATGCGCTGTCGAGGTTTTAGCAACCTTTTTTTGTTTCTGCACTGAATAGATTGACGACTGATGGCTTTGTCATCATTCTTTTTCAGTGTCTTTGGGTGGGGGTGTTAGGTTTGAGCACTTTTTTCCCCATTATTATATTTTTTTTCCAGTATGTTTTTGTAGTTATATTTTTTCTAGATTAGTTTTTGTCTTTTTCTATTTTTGATAGTTATCTTTTTGTATATTTTTGTTTTTTGTAATAAGTATTTTTGTAGGTTTTTGTGTAGGTGGCTCGGGCGCTCTTTTTCATTCGCGCCCGTGTGCCTTTAAAAGGGCGTGCAGCGGTGTTCTCTCTCTCCTCTCTCCGCCCTGCTCGTCCGCACCACCTGCGCGCTCTGGAGGCTGCTGCACATGCAGGCTCGGCCTGCTTGGTTTGTTTGTTTTCCTTTTTGAACATTTTTCTAATTTAAGCTTATTTTTGTTTGGCCTGGTGGGACCGGTGGTCATGTTTTCGTTTTTTCTTTAATAGGTTTAGCTTGGGGTTTTTTTTGTTTATAGGTTAGGGCTGGTGGCACCGGCTCCTACGGCCCTGTATAGGGTTGGCCCGGTGCCCCAGCCTTTTGTTCTTTTTTGCCGGCCCACCAGTCCGGTTTACTTTGTTACTTTTTATACTTTTTTGGGCACGGGGTTTTTAGGAGTTTTCTTTCTTTTTCCTAAAATAATTAAACATCTTGAAATAAATAAAAAGAAGAAGAAACTAAAAGAAAAAAAGGAATTCTAAATAAAAACATTTCTTGAACTCCTAAGTTTGTCTCCTCGTGTCCTTTAAAATATGTTTGTCTCAACTGGGTCATAACAGAGGTAAAGTGGTTTTATCTGTGCAATGGTGTAAATCAACACAGAAGAGAGCCTCCTGAGGTGCAAATTCATTCAGCAGGGCAACCAAATCAGCTACTTTCCACAGATGTGTCTGAAAAGTGTTTTTTTTGTGTATGTGTGTGTTTGTTCAGCTTTATCACTTTGTTGAAATTCATTAATATTTGATTTGTTACATGTTGCCGTTGAAAAGTATAAGACAATAAGCTCAGACAACACAAGGGAGCTTACAAAAATCTAATTAAAAAGTGCATTGTCAAACCTCCTGTTGTAGTGAAATGAAGCACATCTTTGCTGCCATCTACTGGAAAATGTGACTTGATTCACATTGATGTTAGTTAAAATATTGCAATAACCTCCAGGCTTATATTTACATTAAAGAGAGTGGAAAACAACAAGAACATGAACTGTTTAACTTGAGCTTCAACTTTCTGCTGATGCATATTTATTTATCCCTTCCTCGCTCCATTATCTAAACTTCTGCTGCCTCCACCATCTTTGAGCACCAAATTCATCATTGACACAGCTGAGGGCCTGCGGCAGAAGCTAAGTGACTGTCATATCGATCCTGAAGCTTTCCTTTACTGTGCCTCGCCTTTTGGAGCCTAAGTTTGTGCTATTGATTTGTGCTCTTGCAGACGTGGCCGTGGTGATCGACCTATCAAGAAGCTGATTGAAGACACTTTTTAAAGATGGACCTCAACTACAGGTCATCTGCAGTTCAATTCTTCTCTTGTCATCTACGTAAAACTGAAAAGGTTGCAACAATTGTAAAAACGAAACAAAAATATGCTTTATCGATACATTCTTAATGCCAGAAATACATTTGAAACAAGTTATAGAACTCTAGTAAATTATTTGTTTCTTTGAATCAGTTCAGAAGAGAAGGGTAGAGCAGATACTTCAAATGTAGATCAAACTGCAAATGACAGATATTTTCTACCTAAATTTGCGCCCCATTACAATACTACTTTTGTACCGAAATTAAAAATGATACTCAACACTGGAACATGTAGAGTTATCAACATCACAGAAGAAGTCTAGAAGCAAAATGACTCCCTGCAATCTTATATCCCTACAAAGAAACCACCCCCTCCAAACCCCAACGCCCAATGGGTGCTTCTACAGTTAATATGGAACACCTAGAACACCCATATGGGCACCCAGCTCACAAAAAAACAAAAAAATACAGAGCGTGGCGTCAAGGATAAACCACACTGAGCTGGTATCGGCCTGTTTAATCATGGGGTCACCTTTGTAGAGAAAATAAAAATCATACTCAGTACTGGAAGCATCTAAAATAGCTCCCTACAATCGTATTTATATTATAAGAAACAAACGACGTTCTCAAGACCCCAAAGCCCTATGTCTATACAGCATATGTGCAACAGTTTTAACTCTTTAACTTAAATCAAAGAAAGAAAGAAAGAAAGAAACAACAAACAAATCTGACAGTGATTTAATGCCATAAACACCAAGTTTGTTTGTTGTTGAGCCCTTGAACAAAGCTAATTAAGTAGAAAAGTGTTTATTTATAACAAAAGAAGTAGCTATATCTACACTTCCAGACATCTCTTTCAACAGACTGCAAAATACAACTCCACAGCTCTATCTGAGGAGCTGTACCAGTTAACTTGACCAAGCCTCATCTCCCTAGTGCTTCCTCTTGGCCAGTGGGATGATTCGTGAGGTGACTCTCAATGAGCTTCTCTGTCTTTGAAAATGAGTGGTACCATCTCTCCAATAGGTTGCCAAGTTTGATTGATATGCAGCTGCAGACATGATCCTGGAGCATGCAAACAATGAGCTGTTATTTAGAGGCACGCTCGTGGTGGCAGGAGGGCCTAGGAGGAGCTGGAACAAACACACACTCCATGGTACAAATCAATAACGGTACAGAGGCTTAGCAACCACACACACAAGAAAGGGGACAGGGACTAACAGGCTTTTCACATTGACTATTCAGAACACTGACCAACTGTCATGACCACAAATCTATTTTCTGCATTACATACTGAGGAAATTTACTGATGTACTACATGAGTACAACATTTTCAAGATAATAGTGATTCATATGAGGTAAAGGTCACAGAATACAAAAATACACACTGGACATACGTTCTTTGTTCATATGCTGTTTCCACGGTAACATATGGTGTGTATGGTGTTTATTCTCTTCTGTGTCTGCTCATTGAGCTGGGTAAATCGGTGTATTTCAAAAAACACTTCACTTTGTCACACCACACGAGCTTATAATGTACTTACACATAGAGCTCTATTAGATTTATATTTGTTTACAATAAAAAAACAACAATAATAATACTACTGCAATAACAGCAGGCTAGTAAACATGTATAAATTATTTCGATATTAATAAATGCTGCAAAATATACTGAGTACAAATAGTCTGGGATGATCTTTATTTTGTCCATCACCTCTCTCCTTTCAGTTGTTATAGTTACAGAGCTCAGAGTAAGTCATCTGTAGATGACTCCATCAGCCTGGCCCTCCACTTCATTCTTCTGCACCTGAACTCCTCTGGAACCTATACCATGCCTGTCCTCCCAAGGAAAGCTCTGTCTGACTTAATCTGCAGGTGGATCTCTGACTCCCTGATGGACTAGCAGTGTATGTGGCTGGGGTAAAATGTGCCTGGGCCTCTTGGACTACTGGCACAAGATCTCCACAGGGCTCTGTATTTACCCCTTTGTTCTTCTCTTTTTACACCAACTCATGAAATGACTGCACTGTTGCTAAACCGATCTGAAGTTTGCAGATAACACCACCCTAAGAGACTGGTTTCTGATGGTGATGAGTCTACTATAGTGGAAGACTGGCGAGTGTCCTAGTACAGCAGCAACAACCTTTTGAACAGTGGAGAAGACAACTCCATCACTTCTGTGCAACACCATCAGCGTTACCGTAGGAGCTGACCACCTGTTCCATCATCAAGGAGTACCAGCAAAGAATGCAATTATGTGGAAGATAATGGTGCAGGTCTACTTAGCCCTCATCAAGTCCATGCTCACCTCTTCCATCAACATGTGGTATGCTGGAGCCACTGCCATGACCCATCATGCTACAAGAAGAGTTTCTATTGCTCTGAGACGGACTCATGAACACTTAAAGTTGGGGTAACTAACTTTTTTTTAGTTTTAAATTAGTAAACTTTGTGTTTTCCACTATAAATCATATGATAAATGCAGCACTTTGTGAAAAAATGAGACCTCTGAGTACTGTCTGAACTGATTAATACAGAATTTTAGTTCTATTCAGGAGCGAAATGCAGCGCTCTGATTGGCTGTGCTTGGTGGCCCTCTTCAGTTTCACTTTAGTGTTTGTAAAAAGATGTTTATAAGCTGTAATTGCAATTAATACATATTGACACTAATCATGTGTCAAAGGTTTTATGAAAGGAAGCAGTCTGATTTAAAATCTGTATGGTGTTTGCAGTGTGAAAATCAGCTCCCCCATCTTTAACAACACCTATCAATCATTTTCAACAACAGTGTCCTATTAACACTGCGAGTTTGTGCAGTTGTTTTGTTCATGCTGCACACATGTTAACTATAAGTAAGTAATATTCTTCACCATTTTTTCATGTCTGTATTTTCTTGTTACTGTTATGATAGTATTATATAATAGCGTTTTCTTTTTCACTGATAATGACGACACAACTTTTTCACATTCTGATACTTGTTTACACTTTTACTATTTTTGGAAACATGTATTTGTTTGTTAACGTGGTGAGTCAAAGCCCGTCCCACACAACAGAGCAGGGCTGTTGTGACAGGTTAATCGCTGCATGCAGAGCCCACAGTCTCTGAGCTGCCACCAGCATGACATGTTAATGCTAGGGCAGACAGCTCTAATTTGATCTCCTGCATATTTAAGTCACTTGGCTGCATTTCCAACAAAAGTTAACTTTACACTGACTGGCCAACTATAATGACGCTTAATTAAGGTTGATGCTCCAGAAACTAAAATGTATTCAAATATTGCATCAAGGACTATATACGTGTATATAATAAATGTATGTATGTATGTATGTATGTATGTATGTATGTATGTATGTATGTATGTATGTATGTATGTATGTATGTATGTTATGTATTTGTATTTGTATTTGTATTTGTATTTGTATTTGTATTTGTATTTGTATTTGTATGTATGTATTTGTATTTATGACAGATAATGTATAGCCCCCTGCTTAGTCACAGGCAGAACAATCATTAGCTGTGGGTGGAACTGACTCACCCGGAGCATCTTTACGAGTCGTGACCACATCAGGACGTGGTCACATGTTTTGTGAAAGAGAAAAGCGGAAGTGACAGGAGGCAGGCTGATGCAGATGGGGAACAGGCTTTATAATTATGAGCTGTGAACGTAAACTGGTGTAGTGCAGCAAAATGACCCGTAGAGGGAGGTGTTGGAACATAAGTCAGCCAGTGATGGTGCAAAATGTGGGCTCAAATGAGAGGAAACTTGAAAGCATAAGAAAGAAAAAACTACAGCTTTTCAGCGGTGCAGAATAGAATAATATCAAAAACTATATTGTGACTATCGTCACAAAGCAAACTGCACTGTGTTGATGGCCTTGTGTTGATGACAACACAGTGCAACTTCCGGACACTACCCAAGAAAGAGAAGTGTAGAAGAGAGCAATCACAGTTAAATAAATAATTAATGTCTGCTCTGACTAAAGCACGCAGAAACACAAATGAGTTCAGCAGTTACAGACAGATGGGCTGATAATATACCGCTTCCTATCGATTATGCACTTTGCCACAGAGGTTTTTTCCCTTTGTAATTAGGCATCGAATTCCGCTGGAAGTTCCACTAAATGACCAGTTACCACATTAAATATAGATGAGTGCCTGTCCGGACTACTGCTGATCCATTAACAGCTATCTTTGTGCTGAAGATAAGCATTGATATATATATTTACTCAGCATAGAGGCAGGGTATGGAGGCCGTGAGCTTTGAGACAGAGAAGGAGGAGGTGTCTACAGTAGGGCCTATATAAAGAGGAAAACATAAAAGTGATGTATGTGAAAGTTGTTTGATAGTGAAAAGTTGAGCATTAGCTACAGTTAAAACATGTCCATTAACTGTTTTAAAGGCAATTGAACTGTCTCATTGTGCAGTGGTTTTCAAACTGGTAAATGGTGTACATTTATAAAACACCAATCTTACAGTAGACATACCATACTGTAGTGCATTGAGAATGCCATTTTTTTTTTACTGCTGTTGACAATTAGAAAATAATACTGTAATACCTCACATGCTTCAATCACCCAGTCCTGTCTGACTTCTTGTGACATGGTAATGCACATTACGTGTATTTATATTTGTAGACTTGGGACTGGTCTGGCTGCATTATCAGCTGGGCTATCTGAGGTTTTGCTCATGTGACACAGTGACCAGCAGTTCGTCAGTGGGATCTATGCAGTGAGCACACTGGAATGTTAAGAGGTGGAAACATGGTCTAATCCAGATGTACCATCTCAGGCTCAGAGCTACTGTAGTTCAGTTTCAGAGAAGGGCACAGCACTGAGCAGAAACAAGAACAGGATTCTGTCTTTAATTACACACTCACTGAGGCGACCACTAGAAGAATAGTGCATTGTTCCTGCTCCAGGAGGCAGTTATCCAGGTTTTCAATTTTATTTTTGCCTATTAACACAAAATTGATGTTTTTTTGTATATATATAAAAATAAAAGTGTGTTTATAAATAGAAAAAAGAGCAGAACCCTTAAGTGTGGGATTTGGACTTTCTTACCACTAAAAAAACACCAAAGGTTTCTTTCTTCTGGGGCGAGACCTCCTCTGAAAAAGAGAAGCAAAATATTCAGGTTGAACAAAGATAAACAATAACAACAAATAGTGTGCGCTACAATCTTATCTTCACAGAGATGTTATTATTTTGTTTATGTTCCTCAGTATGACATGAGGTACATGAGGCCAAGAACTGTTGAAAGGCAACTCTGGTCACGGAACTTATTTTTTCAGGATAAATTTAACAGTAAAAACACGTGAAATTTAATACATACAACACAAGCTTAGTACGATAATATTGAAAATTCTATATAAACCAATAACACTTAAAGTAAACAAGTATGGTGGAAAACTCTAACCCTAACCCTAACCCAAGTTATAGGCGCACACAAGTTGCACACCTAATCTTACAACAACGGACCTGCATTGTGTGGACCTAAACTGCCTTCTTCTGCTTGTTTGCTGGACCCTCAAATGCATGAGCATTTGGTTTTAACAATGTCATTCACTGACTAAAAAGAAATATGGGTGCACTTCCATGCATCACTCTCCTTGATCAGTCCCATTCACTGTTGCTATGGAGTTGGGAATCAGTGACATCACGGGAAAAAGACTGTGTGTGCCACTGTAGCCTATGTAGCTTGGCTTACTCAGATGAAAGCCAGAATCTGTGAAATGAGTGAACGTGGCCAGTGAGTATCAGGTGACAAGCAGCGAGAAAGGCATCCAGCTGGAAGGGCCTCGAACAGCATCCTGCACACATACAGATAACACACAAACATCACATCTAAGAGCCACACAGCAGCACACAGGTGTGTAATTCAATCAGTCACACTCTGTTGCATGACCATATAAAGAAAACATTATTACGGATTTAATATTATTGTTTCAAATAAGTCATCAATCAAGTTAAAGCAATCGAGCTTAAAATAAGCTATTACTAAAGCCTCATTTAGGAAAAAATAAACTCATATCAAATGTTAACAACACAGGAGGACAGTGTAAGGTAGTCTATGTCATAATGCACTAATACATTTTAACTCTAATGAGCTCGCTAACACTGCCTATTTTTCTAAAAATTAAAAGAATCATATGCAAGAATTTAATTTCAAGACAACACATAGCCAGCGCTGCAGCCACAGATCCAGAGGACTGGACATGTCAGATGAGACCAAAATTGAACATTTTGGTATAAACTCCACTCACTGTGTTTAGAAGGTGAAGAATAATCAGTGGCATCAAAAGAAGGCCATACCCTCTATGAAGGATGGGCTAGAACATCATTCTTTGAGGCTACCTTTTCTGCAAAGGGAACAGAACAATTGAGCTTTATTAATGAGATGATAAAGAACCATGCATTGTGAATTTTGGGCAAAAACTTTTTTTTCAATAAAATTACTGAAGATTGCTATGTCTTCCAGCATGACAGTGACCTAAAATACACTGACCAGGAGATGTCCTCTGACAGACCTGGAGAGGCCTAGGTGCCAGCCAATCACCAGACTTCAACCCAAAAGAAAGCCTGTGGAGGCCCATGTTTCCCAACGACAGTCCCAATACGTGACAGATCTGAATGGAGAAATGAGTCACGCTGTGTGCAACTTGATTTAGCGACATGGTGGTTCAATGGTTAGCGCCAGGTCCTGGGTTCAATTCCCAGCTGACCTGAAGCCTTTCTATGTGGAGTTTGCATGTTCTCCCTGTGTCTGCGTAGGTTTCCTTCGGGTACTCTGTTTTCCTACTACAACTAAAAAACATGTCCATTAATGCCTCCCAGGGCTCCCCTGCAAAAGAGATTCTGAATCTCAGTGGGACTTCCCTGGTTAAATAAAGGTCGATTAAGAATTCCAGAAAAAATATTTGTCCTTGGTAATTGCCAAGTAAACTTACAGTACAAAGTATAGAGTGAAATTGTCAAAAATGTTTTTCATAATATTATGTGATACAATGTAATTTCCTGTTTGTTTGTTACAATCTCTCATAGTTAAAGTAAACCTATGAGTCTTAAAATATGAATGCTGACTTTGAGAGCTCTGCATGATCAAGCTCCCTCTTTCCTCACTAATCTGATCCAACTCTAACACACAGACCCCCTTGGGCTCTGAGGTCTTGACATCAGCAGCTATTGATGGTTTCTCGCACGTTTTCAGGTTGTTGCACCTAAACTTTGAAAAGATCTCTTGCTCTCCCTGTGTGTAACCTGTTTTTTATTTTTGCTCTGCATTGTGTTGTGATTTTTTGGTGTAATGCATAAGACTTTTCATTGGAGGCAGTCTCCGTTTAATCTGGTTTAACAATAGAAAATACTGGATTATGTATGCCGCTCAGACAAGCTCAAAACTAAAGAAAATACAATAACCAATGAGCATGTGCTCCCACCACCTTCAAGTCCAAACATTTACAACACAATCACAAATTAAATATACTGTACATGCTCGGGCACTGACGTGTATGGGTCAAATTGCAACACTGTAACATTTGCCTGATGAATGAATGAGTGAATGATTGTTTGTTTGTGTCTGTCTCTGTGTTAACCTTGCGACGTCGCCACTGTCCAAAGTGTTCTGCCGCCTAAAGCCCAAAGTCACAAGGATAGGCTTCAGTCACTCCAACCCTAATGGGAACAACCGGTTGAAAATTCATGAAAAACTCAATGAATGAATATCATACTGATTGTGTTGTTGAACATTATTATTGTAAATGGGAGCGTTTTTATATATTTGTATACCATGGACAAGTCCACTCAAAAGTAATTTTCCACTTTTGTGTCCCTGTCAGTGACCAGGGACCCACGCCATGATGAAGTATTACACACCCACTCTCTGAAAATGCATAGTTTATAATATTTGAAAAATAGAAAGCATTGTTGTCATAGTAGAAACTTCTTCTTCTTTGAGGTCTGATATGATTGTGTATTACCTGTGAAGCATTAAAGGTGGGGTATTTTTACACAATTTAGGTTTTAAATCGGACAACTTCCTCTAATCCTTCAACACATGGTTAATATTTACATGTATTCATTTTGGTTGCATTTATGGCTTATAATTATTTTTACAAACAACAAAGTGAAACTGGAGTGACCTCCCCAAGCTCAGCCAATCAGAGCGCAGCATTCAGCTCCTCATTAGAACTAAAATTCTTTATTATTCAGTTTAGTGCTGCATTTACTACATAGTTTTTAGTGGACAGCACAAAGTTTACTAATTTACAACTAAAAAAGTCAGCTACCCCACCTTTGTGACTGTCGTGTGAAAAGTGCCACATAATTAGTACTACTGGTAATTTTCTTACTTAATTTTAGAACTCTTTTTAACTGTTCAAGTGCAAATTTCATTTAAGTGTTTTGCTTTCTATCTTATATAACAACATAGTACTATCACATCTAAGAAAGCCTTGCGGTGCACAAGAATGTGTCGATCCAAACTCCTGAGTGTGCTGAGTTACAATGTGTTCTGTCCAACACTGAGCTGATATGCTTGGCCTTATCTGCGTTGCCAACTGTGAGCTCGGGAGAAAGTGGCAAAGGGTAGCACTGAGCGTAAACACAGCAGCCAAAATACCAGAGCAATAATGCTTGTATTGTTCTGTTGACGCTCCCTTCTCTTCACACACCCCTCAAATATCCCTTTTCCTCTGTTTATGACTGGGACTGGGAGAACCTGGCTACTATTGTTGAATTCACACTAAGGCCTCATTATGGCTGCCTCCTTATTCAGTGTATTAGATTTGCTCTCTCATCTTTAAATGGTGCTAAAAATCCAACATATGTGCCCCCTCCCACAGGCACATGCTACTACTTTTGGCAGTATCCTCCCGTATTTACTCTGTACTAGTCCAATGCTCCTGTTTGTTTGTGACACTATGCTTCCATTTGAACCTGACACTATGTCCTAGGTTATGTAAATCAATAGTTTGCATGGGACAATGAAAAATTACTTGTAAAATCTAAAAACGCTTCATACATCTTGAAATTATCTCTGCCATTAGCAGAAATGGTGAAACCATAAGACTCTTCAAAAACATGTTACAGTTCAACAACTAAAGGAATGACTGTGCCAATTTCTTTACCACATAAAAGGATTAGCTTGGTTCATTGAGTTTATAGAAAAATAAGGTATTTGTGTAATGTCTATTCTAGTTAAACCAACCTACAAATCTGACTATGAATCGTTGTTCAAAAAGAAAGCATTAGGTAATGCCACAACACATTTACAATGCAAATGAGGGCTGGGCGTTATACTGTATGACAAAGACATAAATAATAGATGCTGGGCAGTCATGCAGAAGCTTTACGTCACTGAATCTGCATAAAACAAACAAGACTACAAAAGGTGAATCACTTTTGATGGGAAGGATTGTTTCCCATGCAGGTAAAGTGATCCTGAATCCCGTAGACAAGGCATCTTCCGCATTGGTCATTTGAAATGTGTTGCACAATGGCTTGGTCCGAGATACAAAACCAAAAAATGTACACTTTTGCTACCCATTACCACCAGATGTTTTTTAAATATGTTGTGATTTTGTCACACATTGACGAATGTTTTTTTTTTCATTGTGTGATTCTTTATGTTTTGTCTTGTGCCTGTAATCTCTTCAAACTTATTGATTTGTTTAAATTCTTTCTAAGGACCTTGAGACAGGTATAGTTTTACATGATTTTTGAAACATGTATAAAAGTGTGGGGCACTTTTCAACTATGATTCTATTTTATGTATTTCACTGTTTTTAGTTTATGCATGAGAGCAAACACCAACTGCAAACAAATACAATCAGAAACTAAAAATGTTACTTGGTTTTGAGATAAACTGTTCAAACAACTCAAAGTTCATTGAGGTACCTCTAAGTAAAGTCAGAGATATTGACCTATTAGTGGAGTAAGTGATCTCTATACGTGACATTAAGCCAACAATGGAAAATTATGGCATAATACAGACACATGCACGTTATATATACAAAAGACAACATTTAGGTAGTTTGTAAATGGTTTTATTAGCAAAATAAGGAAGATGAGTTTACAAATATTCTCCATCTGTGGAGAACATACACTTAGACAGTTGTGGCAGTTTCTTTACATGAAAAGAACAATGTGTCTGGATCATCTTGGCAAACTAGATTGATCATCAGTACCACCCTGACCAGATCCTGTCATATTTTGTTAATGTCACTGGTGACAATGCAAGGATTTTTCTGACAAAAACATAAAAGTAATTGTTTTAGCAAGACCGCAGACTCACATTTACAACTGTGTTTGCTGTGATCCAGTAATTCTCCTTAAAATACAATAAAATATACAATAAAATGTGCCTACTCAGATCCTTTAAAATGCTTGTGTATTAACAGAGTCAGTGCCAGTAACACTCAATTTTTCCAAGTAACAGGAAGGAATGAACAATTTACACATTGTAAAAAATCGAACCCCAGCACTAAGGGCTATTTGTAACAATATAGACCTCAGTACACGATTGGCTAGCCAGGCCTTTCATTGTCATGGCGTGTAAGATGGGGACAGTGGCAGCTACATGTTGGTCACCATAAAAAACCCATGTACCTTTAGACAAGAGGGGGAACACTCCTCCCTCCAATAGCTCACTGGTGTGCACATACAAAAAAGCAGGACAGAAACATGAAAACAAGAGATCAGCAGGCAACAGAACGAGCAACGGGACGTAGGAAAGGCATGCCAAGGCACAAGTACCAACAAACTATACTCAAACTACTTTTCTCCCTTCAAAATAAAGGAAGAAAAGATGTATTTCCACCACAAAGGTATCTTTTCCAGAAACTGATGGAAAAGTTCACCTTGAAATATGAACAGGACTTAAAAACAAATGTGTTGAAATCTGCATTAATGCTTTCACAATGAGACATTCTACACAGATGTTGAAATGTTTGTTCAAAAGGTTCCAAGACAAAAACATAAATAAAGCTGTTAAAAGTGGCATATGAACAGCACTGGTCCATAACTGATTCTCTGAGCTCTTCTCATATTCCTCACCAACAGAGGCTTCACAAGCAGCTCCACTGCCTGAGGACAAAAAGAGAAAGACATAACAACATGAGGTAAATACACTGATATAGATCCACAGCTCTTGAAGCATTTAACCTCACTGCCATAAAACTACAAACATTTAAAATTAAGCTGGGCTAAAAATGATGATTTAAAATTCAAACATAACAATCTTTTGTATATATATTACGATGGCAAAAAATGTGTAAACTTTGTGTTTTCCACTAAAAAGTAAACAATACAAACAGCACTTTATGAAAAAAAATAGACCACTGTGCACTGTTTGAATTGAATAATAAAGAATTTTAATTCTAGTTTGGAGCTGAATGCAGCACTTTGATTGACTGTGATCACAAAAGCTTTACAGTATTATTGATAAAAAATGTATTAGCCATATAAAATGCTTTTCTGTGACTGTCTGACCATAAACTCAACACATTTAAGTACAAGCAGTAGTTCTGCCCAAGGACACACCAAAAAACTACATACATTATAATATTACTATTTAAAATCATTACTCAGCACACCAACGTTATTTCTATTGTGTTCAACTTCTGTATTCATCATTCCCTTAATATTGTAATTAATGTTGGACTATACAGTTTACAACTTTGACTGAGTTTTGTCACGCTTATTCATTCACACATGGCATTCATAGAAAGCTTTGTCAATATAATAATTACCCATAGAAGTATTTTTTGCAGTCGTTGTCCTCAGAAGAGGCCGCAGTCTTTTAGGTTGTTCTTAATTATGACGTCGGTGACAGCGTCAAACACAAACTGCACATTCTTGGTGTCTGTGGCGCACGTGAAATGGGTGTAAATCTCTTTTGTGTCCTTTCTCTTGTTTAGATCCTCAAACTGACACTGAATGTAGGCTGCCGCTTCTTCGTACGTGTTAGACCCTAGAAAAAAACAACAAAAAGTAACCAGTTTAAATGGAGTTTAATGTTTAATCTAACGAATGAATGACTGGAGAGTTCATTGTTTTGCTTCTTTAGATAAACATGATAAACTATTAGATTAAAATATGATTCAGAATAGCAATTATTATGATTAGTGATACATTAGTAATACATAGAACATGGATAGCTTTCTAACCTGCATATTCAGGGTAACAGATGGTGAGTGGACTTTTCTTGATCTTTTCTTCAAAAAGATCCTTTTTGTTGAGGAACAGGATAATAGACGTGTCAGTGAACCACTTGTTGTTGCAGATACTGTCGAACAGCTTCATACTTTCATGCATTCGGTTCTGCAGGATACAAAAGAGATTATGTTTACCACTGCACTACAGGCCAGACCAGGTGACTTGTTAGAATTCAGGATGGAAACTATCCTCGGCCCATTCTGCTCAAACAAAGACAGTGTTGCAAAAGTGTTGTTGTGGTCAGTCATCTGTGCCTGAGTCAGTGCTAAATTACTCACCATCTCCTCGTCTTCTGCCAGCACCAGGTCGTAATCACTGAGGGCCACACAGAAGATGATGGCTGTCACACCCTCAAAGCAGTGAATCCACTTTTTCCTCTCAGACCTCTGACCACCAACATCAAACATTCTGCAGGCGGGAAAGAAGAGGTGCTTTTTATATTGTGAAATAAAAAGGCGTTTGGACTAAAAGGATTTGCTCTTTAATACCAAGTACTAAACAAAAATGTGTTTAACTTCAAACATTATTCATTTGATTTCTATTTTATTAATGGTGCTCACAAAACCTATGCACCAGATGGATCTACACAGTGTTACTGGTTGAAAACCTATACTGCATTTAGCAAGAGAACCAGGTGTAAAGTTCTCACTTGAAGTGGAGGTCCTTGAATGTGAAGTGAGTCTCAACAATTCCTGTAGTTTTGACTCGAGTTCTCAGGACGTCCTGCTGTGTTGGAATGTAGGTGGCCTGGGATATCCTGTCCAAGTCGTTCAAGTAGCTGAGAGAAAGCACAACAAACACAAATGTAATCTTTGCAAACACCTCAGATAGCGTTAGGCCAGCCCAGTCTCCGGAGGAAATGTAGATATACAACGAAATGTCAAAAATGTACAGTAAACACGCTTTCCAATCGTTTTTACGTCAATAAATTATGAAAAGCCAAAACGTAAAATAACAAAGGGTTACTGTAAAAAGCAGACAATCCTCAGGCACCAGTAGCCCACTTTGGAACCATGAGTTTGGATTGCATCTGTACAAAGAGTTTTATTATATTATTATTTTTTTTATTTTGTTTTGATGATGAAATGCCACCTAAAAGGACAATTTACACTATGCTAAATTTGAATGCAGTAGCACAGTGGTTATTGCAGTTGCCTCAAAGCAATAAGAGGCTCTCTTTGCATGTCTTGTTCAGGAGAAGAAGTTTTGAGTGTCTTCAGTTGGTTCAGATTTACAGTCGATAGGAAAGCCCCTACATGTGAGAGCAGCCATCTGCTACACTCTGCACAATACCTGCTGCAGGCCACCCTTGTACTGACACAAGTTCAAATAGACCCTTCTGTTAACCCAAAAAGGCTAAGGTACAAATAATTTGCACTTCTTTGTGGTCTTTCGCTTTCAGTATAATTTATGAGCAATGACAGACACATGGCCACATTCAATAGAATCAACTTTTAACCATAAAGTTAAAAAAAAAAAAAAGAAAAAAAAAAAGACCATTTGCCTTCACACTAAATCCCACTGTTTATTTTGGACCCTTTTGGGGGCTGTAAAATGAGGCTTTAGTCAACTTGACAAATGCAGTGTGCATCAAAAAGAGGCTGTGGCACTGGTAAAAGTGTAGTCAACTTAGAGGATATCAGCAGATTAATCCACTACAACTTCAATGTAAGAAACACAATAAGGTCCTCATTCATAAAAGCTGGATTAGATTTAAGATTAGAGAACTGCTTGGAAAATTAAAAACTATTGGTGGTTCAAACTGCTGATCACTTCAAAGGAAAAACAGACATATGGCTTTCTGCCCAGGAAAGAGTTGCCTTGTGATGATGTCAACAACATCTCTGCCAGTGGCTATGCACAAGACTAGAAACAAAGCATTCTGCCTTTTCCACACACAGTGTTCTCTTACTCAAATCTAACACTTACACAGCAATCAATTATTTAGACTCAGAAGAGCATAGTATAAGTCCAGACTGAAATATTTGAGGTTCTTACACACATCAATAGCTCCACTCACATTTCTACACATCTACACATTTTCCCTACTTGTCTGTCTGGACACGAGATGGTCAATATTCCTCCAATAAAGCTGCATGAAGCTCTTTTGAGAGCATGACTCAGGAGCTGGCAGAGAAAACTCACTTTCTCCATTGTTTTGTGTTTTGAAGTGATTGGATGTGACTCACTATGCTGCTGAGTCGTTGAGCTGATATTCGCGAGAGCGACTGAAGCAGGCTTGGACCCCTCCGTCCTTCCACAGTCGTTTAATGACACCTGCCAGCTCTGCGGTCATGAAGCCCTCCTCTGCAGAGCCCGCCAGCACAAACAGCTGCCGTGCATCGTCCTACAGAAGTGTCAGTATGATTAAACGACCATCAAAGTCATTACATATTCTTATAATTAGCAGCTTCACAGCTGAGTGAAAGCTCAATCTGTAAACATATGGGGTGAAATCACACATAGAAACAACAAAAATATGCCTTTGTTAAAACAAGCAAACACAATTCATCTGTCTGCGGTTAATCACTGTGACCATAATTTTGGTGGCTATGTTAACGAGGAAGGCAGACAAACATTTTGGAAAGTTAAAACTGCTGCAATGAGTTCACCTAACACCATCGCAGGCACCATGTCGGTGTCTATGAGAGACAGCGTTCAAACCCTACTACACCAATCTGTGCATACTCCTGTGTTGTCACTGAGCAAAGACACTTTACCAGTGATTGTGGTGGTCACAGAATTGAAGCATGCAGACAGTGTGCTAAAAAATGGCTAAAAAAAGTGGTAGTGTATACTTAAATGTATTCCCTATCACTTACAGCTCTTCCAGGATCTCCAAACTCGATCTTGAGACGACCCATGGCTCTAATGATGGCAATGATAGACTGGATTGTATTGCTGTAGACTACAGCCTTGTACTGCTTACACTCTTCTTCTGAGTAACCTGCCTCGTGGATGATTCTACAAAAAAAAAAAAAAAAAAAAAAAGCACGTTAAAAATGGCACATTAACTGGAGAACTTTTACAATTGTCATTGGTCCACCTCTTGAGTTTATTGATATGTTCTGTATCCAAAAGACTGCTAATGGAGAAAGTATAGATCTACTTTAACAGATCGAGCTTGTCTCCCTTCACAACCCATTACACACACAGCTTTTTGTACGCTCTGTAACATTTACCAGCAAGTGTCATAGTTTGCATTGTGGCAAAAAAACCACCATGCCACTTCTACTTCAGAGATATTGTGCATATTTGAAAGATGTTCTGTGATGATGAGGCAATAATTACTTACTTCATCTGTTTAACTATTGTGCTTTTTCCAGATTCACCGGCACCTGCAAAACAAAAGGAAAACATATAAATTATTTTACAATTTGACACTGGTCCCCAGATATTATTGAAATTAAAAGAATTTGCATCCCAATAAGTGTATTTTAGAACCATGTAGGAAGCATTCTAATCACAATTTAATAGTAGCATAATAGTAGCAACATTTTTATAGAGATCTTAACTACAAGTTTAAAAAATATTTAAAAAAAAATGTTTGCAGTTATTAATTTTTTTTTTCTTTTAAGTGATTGCAAGGTTTGTGATATGCCTTGCGATGCAATCGTTGTTGCAACCCAAGTCTGGTCTCCTTTCTCTTAAGACGCTTCATTGTGAAGGTCTTCTGTGCCGGGCACATTAAGCAATAAAAGAGATCTCTACTGGCAATATTGTCAAGGACCGAAAGCACAGTGTCAAAAAACGATGGAAAGCCACTTGGCACAGACGACGAATTAGACTCTTGATGGTGTAGTTGACCGATGAGGCAACAGCATGATGAATAGACCAGAAGGGGAGGATGGAGAGAGAGAGAGAGGATGAAGAGAATCAGACTGTCGTCAATGCGACTTTGCCAATTTCACACGTCACAGTGCCATGGCAACAGCCCTCTTTATATCCAGGGCATCTCAAGTCTATAGTCACCTGTGGAAGCAAGCCTTTAAGCATTTGTGTGCAGTGTTGGCTTCACACTGGACATGCTATGCATAATAAATCCACTGTTGTCTTCTGTGTGACTGCTGGGTATCAGATATAGTTTATTTTGGTGTGTGTTTGTATGCGTAAAATCTGATTATCAAAAACAGCTTCAATAATCAATAATCAATAATAATTGTTGTGTTTGAAAGATAAAATTTAAAAAGTTTTAATATATTTGAATATTAACAAAATTTTCTCTTGTCTCCGTTACAATAAAGTGCTTTGGAATAATTATCCTTGAGAAAAACGCACAGAACAATCTGGGCAGTTGACTAAACAAATTCTTAGTCTAAAAACATTCCAGGCCCCCCTTGCCCTCAATGCTGATGCTGCTAATTTCTCTTGTGTTGGCCGCCAGACGTTGGTTGCTCACAGTGCGCTCATGTGTCCGGGGCATAGCCTGAATTCAGGTCTAATTGTGAGACACCAGTTCAAGTTTCCGCGCTCATGTGTACCAGGATTTCAGAGTACAATCAAAAGACGCACCGTACAGAGGTTGGAGTGGACCCGGTCTGGCGCACGTCTGTACCGAGACTGGAGGGGACATACAAAGGACATATTGCGCGCACATGGAGACTTGAGTGGATATACAGGGCATATGTCTTGGACTGTCGGGGAACAGAACACGCTAGGAGAGAGCCCACTAGCGGCCAACAGAAGAAAAATGAATGCCAGCGTCAGTGCTGAGGGCAAGATAGGATCCATTGAGGGATTATTAGTTGACATCACTTTCCGCTCTGTTGCACAAATCACCTGCAGAAAGACACTGTTCATCTAGTTGGCAGCCGCTGAGGAAACTTCTTTGAGAAAAACAACAAAACGAGATGAGAGCTAGTTTTTTCTATCAGGAATGAACTCATATAACAAACGTCTGACTCCTGAATCTTGAGACAGTGTTTTTCTCTGTGTTTTTTGACTCACTTGAATGTTCAGAGATAAACTCTTGTAGTTAGCCAACAGCGCTGGCTAGTGTTGCTGCTACAGCTTGTGTCAATCAGCTGCTGCTTTCTGCTATCAAGTTGTGCTGGCATCCCCTGTGTTGATAAATATATAATCCCTCTATAGCAGGCCTATTCAACTTAAGGCCCGGGGGAAAGTTGACTCTTCAAAGATCTGATCCGGCCCTCAACCCATCTTCCAAAGATTGCAAATATGCATATATTTCTTGTTTGTAGGCTTAATTCTGGTGGTGCACCTTATATTTGAATTGGTCTTGGTTGCTTTTTAATTTTATTTAATTCTGTTTTTTTAGACCTGATGCTAGCTGCAAATGCCAGTTACTCTTGATTCAGACTTGGCTAGTACTGGTCTAGTCCTCGTTTTATTCTGGTTCAGGGCTGGTTTAAGTTAAACAGAGGCTAGAGCAGTAATGACTAACATGACTGAAACAGGGATATTTCACACAACCCTAAATCTGGGCATCATTGGTCAGGTGCCGTGCAACTACCCAGCCCAGTGACCGAATGAAAAATCTGGCCTTAGGAAGAATTAGAGGAATAGCCCTGCCCTATATAGCATAAAATGCTTGGAGAGAGCCCTTAGCGGCCAACAGAAGAAAAACTATTGGGCAAGGCACTGGCACTTCTTGCACAAATAATATAAATAGCTTTAAAGAACAAAAAGCATAAGAACACGTGGGCTTCATAGGTGAAAGACAGAGCTGTCCAATCACTCCAAAAACGTATAATCCCAATAGTTGACCAATAACAAATGTTATTGGGACACCATTAAATCGACTAAACACGGGACAGCAAAATTGTGTGTGTCTTTGTAAAGCTTTTTGTTAATATTAGAAATCTGTGAACTTTGCTATATAAATAAAGATAACTTACTAAAAGAAAAAAAAAACTGATCAGATAAAAATTAACTCCAGAACAATTTAAAAATAGCTCAATTATAGGCTGTGATACTACTGAAATAACCCCTTCTGCCAAATCTGCCAAATCCTTTTTTTCAAATATGGATGACACAGTACAACAAAAACACACAGCTTCAAAGTAGGGATTACTTTGTAACACTAACAAAATATAGCTTGTGCTCACAAAAGTAGTGCTAAAATTCCTGTAAATCTCCGAGCACTGGCTACTGAAAGCTGAAAGCTCTGCCTTGGCACTTCAGCGCTAGCATAATTGGATAAGATTCACCTGAGGACACATTGTTTTAATTACTTGTCACTACTCTGGTGCTGGAGTGCTCCAGAGAGGTGGGGTCTGTGTGCTCCGAGGGCAAACTCAGACCAGTGTGAAGCCATTAAGAGGCTTCATACAGACGGCCACGCAGCTGGACATGGCGGCCGGACAGCAAGCTCAGCCACAGTACTTCACATGTAGACTTCAATCTGGGACACTCACATTGCACCACAGACCACATGAAGTTATTTTTCATCTTAATATTTTGATTTGTTTTGATTGGAAAATAAGAAAGCATAACATGCACACAATGATTCTTACAGCTGTATGACCATGTGCTGCAGTCTTAATTTAGCTAAGAAACACAACAAATAGTTTTTTTACTTTTGGTCGACTAAAATTGTGCTAACCATAATGTTATTGAAACTATATAAGAGGCAGAACTTGGAAACAGCGGGAGAATCTCAGGATAATGTAAAAGACAAAGATGAGGCAGAATATTGTAATATCAGGTGGGTGTGGTTCCTTGACCTTAACAGAACATCTTCCTCCTGCTTTGACTCGTAAAACCACAAGCCTGACCTGATGTATTCATGCAGAGTCATGTTACATGCCCACGCCTTTGATACGCCCACCCCACAAGCTTGCAGACCAAAAACCTCTGCACCAGCTGTTTTCTGTTTCGAGTGGTTTGGCCTATTTTAGGAAACTTCAGGCGAACCCTTCCAGTGCAAAAGGAGGGGTTCAGCTCCTCCCACAGAGAACAGACCAGCTTCTATCTGCTAACATTCAACATTGTCTCTCTTTTGGAACTTGCCATGGTGGGCCTTTTCAATAACTGCAGAGGCAGAGCAGAGGGGGATTGTTGCACAACAATTGACAAATGTGATTAAAACAGTCTTTTCACTCAAGATCAGCCATATGTTGCAGCTTACTTGTCTTAGGACTACGTTTGACAAAATAGGAAATAAGCCTTTTCATTGCTCCTTCTGAAAGACAAACATGGAGGACCAAGCAATAGACAAAAAAAGTAAATCTAGATAAAGCTGGGAAAAACAAACAACAAATACACACAAAAACCCCACAAATGTTCATATGCAACTTAGAAAACAAGTATGGACACTGAAGCAAATTCTTTGTTCATGGGCAAAGACAGAAGCAAGTTAAACATTGCTTTAAAATGTTCAGATTCTAGATATATATATATATATATATTTTGACACTTTATTATTAGTGTTGTTAATAACAATAATAGTAGTAGTAGTATTAGTGGCTGGCCGCATTCTCTGTCACAGCAACAAAAAGAAAAGAGTTGGCCAAAGATTTAGAAGTGGACCAATTGGGTGAAATATTTACAAAATGTCTACTAAATGTCTGCATATATTGTTTTTGTATAAACTTCAGTGTGTTATATTTAAAGGACAAATATGATAGAATGGCACTGTTTTTGTCTTCTAAACTTGCTCTAAATATAACTTTAACATCTAATCTATTACAATAAAAAAAAAAAAACAAGACAAACTCCTACTACCAGCTGGAAAGGAAATTACATATGAATAATATTCAAACTGATCTTTCCTGTAGCGCTAATTTTGCCTCATTTTGGTCAAAAACAAGTCTGATTGATTAATTAACTTCAAAACTGAGGTCTATCTATAACATGACAAACCTGGGAAATTCAAAACAGTGTTTTCTGAGCTTCAGAGGGGAAAAGGACATATTTCACAGACAAATCTTCACTTATGTTTTTGATGATTGCAAAGTTAGAATGTCATTCAAAACATAAAGTAGGGGTTGGGCAGTACAGCAAAAAAAAAAAAAAAAAAAATAATAATAATAATAATCACACACTTCTTGGACCCACTTTTATCACAATCTATCTGACTATTTCTCTATCGTGTTTCAGGCAAAAAAAAACTACTTCCTTCATCACTGTGAGTGGCTAAATTCAGCTGTCACTCATTCAGAGCAGAACAAAGGCTGACCAATAAGAGAAGTAGGTGAAAAAAAAAAGGTCTGTATTTGAACTGACAGATGCAACAAATAAAGATATGGAAAATCCCAAGAAGACACAAAGTCACTTTTGCATAATATGTGTCTTTGAAACATACAGTACACGGAGCAGAGGGCCACAGACGGATGGTAAAAATTGTAATTGATTGATTGTTTTTTTTCTAGAATTAATTTGGTCCCAAATAACCTTAATCACAAACTTCTCTTACACCTAAATGCGACTATTAAATGGAGAAAATTAAATATGCAGTAAAAATTGCTGCTCAGAATTACGTGAGCTAAATTTACCAGAAAGCATGTGAGCCAACAGAAACTGGTGAGGGCTGCATTTGTCTGCTGAGTCTTTTCAGGCACAGTTTGGGTCAAATAGAAGGTCATATCAGAGAGGTGTTTTAGTGTTTCTACCACACACTCTTTTCAGTCGAGTAATTGTCTGGAAGGAGGACATAATTTCAGTCCACCACAGCCCTCATAGTGTGTTTATGTTCATTAGGGCCACTTGCACAGATACAGATGCTCAACTTTTGTGGTAAAGGTAAAACAAACCCTTGCTTAATTTAAAGTTAACCACAAACAAGTTGAGACCACAATTTCTAGACAACAACCTTTAAACTGCATCTTTCCAGTCGTGCTTTTAGTGCCCAGCCGGACTAACTCAACTCAAACTTATATAGCACATGTGGTTAGCTACTGCAGCACATAGCTCTTTCATATTTAATGCTTCATTCATTAGCTGTCTTCTCATTTTACTGGCTAGCTCGGCCTTTCTCCTGGCGTCAGTCTGCTGTCACTTCAGGCAGTAGTAACCTAAGAGTCTCACTGTCCGTTACCTGGCTACAGAACTGAGTAGGTCCCACACAAATGACAGGAAGTGGTGCCATAACAGATGTGTGCAGGGGGTAAAAGACATGAAAGACAACTATAGCACAATAACAGCTACTGGGTGAGAATTTCAGCAAGTCACAATATAGAGTTCACACGTTGCAAGTGAGAGCTAGTGTCACACAAAAGACATATCTTCGCCAACAGCAGCATTACAGAAACTTGACCGAACTTGCTCGCTTTTAATCAGCAGGCTCATTCTGGCCTCCAAGCACCTGAAGAATGCAGTCAGCCCAAAACATGAAAATATGTCTGCTTGTTCAAACAAATTGCCACCAAGACTAAAATGAAGCTTATCATAAGGAAAAGGGTTTAAAAGCCTATTTGTTTTTTCTCAAAGTAGACTCATTCAAGGCCTGAGAGTCTGTCTGGTGGTACTAATGATGGTTTGAAATGTGGTACTCAAACAGTACAGTATATACATTTTAATCACTGATAGTCAATTGGCCAAATGTTAAAAGTCAACCTAGTTAAGAGCTGTCGAATTTTGCTTTAAACTACTACACAAAGTATTGTTTTTTTCCAGAATGAAGAGTGTCCCGGTAACCCACATAACATGTGTTCATGTCAACATTACCAATGCCAGCCAGTTACAGGGCTGATGGAAAATTTTTGCACTTATGGTCTCTATTTACAATCACAACAATGCTTCCCCACATGTAAGTAATGTCTCTTATTTACACATGGCCAAGCTTCTTGATGCAAACATTTACTGTTTTGCACACAAGGCCCCAATTGACTAAAAATATGACAACACACAGAGAAGGGCTAAAAATAAAAATGGTGTAAAACTTAGTATACACCAAAATCTGGCAACAACAAGTTTCTTTGATCTCTCTGATATCAACATACCAAGCAAAATATCAACAGCATTTTTAGGTGTCTTGTTGACAAAATTACTGAGACATCCCTGTTCATTCTACTAATCAAATGGGCATTGCAGATGTTTTGACTAAAATAGCCACAGAAGTAGCAAAGATTAACCAGCGTTAGTCTGCACAAAGTTTTGATCTACTTTCACTGGGGCCCCTAATGAGCCATGGCCCTGTTTTCACTGCATTTCATGGTATTTGGCTGAGTGAGAGGGAATGGGTTTATGCTAAAAGGATTTAGGCGATATAAATGCTGCTGGTGATAAGCAGCAAGAAACTCACTGGTGTTAATCTAACTGACTGTCCTCCAAGCAAACAATTACACATTTGTCATCTAGCCACTTCATTGCTTAATGCTGAGTTCATAAGAGAAAGAGGTGGGCTGATATGCGGACTTGAGTGTGGTAGAACAGAACAGAAAAGGCACAAACTTCACAAACTAAAGATGAACAGAACTGTAGTTAGTGTTTAGCTGTGGTTGGACGTCTTGTCGCATGCTCCTGGTGCTGACAGCAGCAGGCCGCACAGCTCACAGTTTCTTACCCAGCAGCAGCAGCTTGACCTCCCGGGCCGCCTTCTCACCGTCGTCCCGCAAATTCCTGTCGATCATTTTACTGCGCTCCACCGCCGCCTTGTCCTCTGTGCTCAGGGTGCAGCCCATCTTCCACCGTGTCCTTTAGACCCAGATGGTGTGAACAGATCTAGAACAGCAGCACACATACACGGACCATCTACATGAAATGGTTAAACTGCCTTTCCCAGCACGCACACACGCCCTTTTCCAAACGCCAGATTATCGCTGCTGGTCAAAGAAAAAGCAACCGTTCTTTTAAAGAACAGCTGCTTGAACGCTGAAAAATGCGTCAGAGTAAAAGTCCTACATCCACATAAAAACTACTCTGACATCCAGACTGTTGTAGTAGCGCACGCTCGCTCGCGTCTCTGCGCTGCAGCAGAGCTGTGAGTGAGGTGCAGAGCCTGGCGCAGCGCGCTCATGGCAAGAGCAAGCAACACTTCCGCCAACATTTCACATAAAAGTCTTGTGCTCTCGTTACATGTGTTAACATCTATGAGGTTATTTTGAAATAAACAAATGCGCTATGTGACTGTTTTGCAACTTGACTGGACTTACATGGCTGTAAAACTACTATATTGATTTGTGATTTAAGCAGATAGATATTTTACTGTGTAAATAGGGTAGAACTGTTTGATTTTTTTTTTTTTTTTTTTTCAAATGTCTACCTGCAAATCAGAAGTGTTTGGCTCTTATGCATGACTATAGCATAGGCTACTAGGTTGTACCGCAGAAGCAACAGCAGCAGCTGATTTGGTATATGATGTTTACCTGTGCATGGACCATGGACACGCATTGTTTGGCATTCAAATGTGCCCCCCCACCTCCGTGTCGCTGTGCGAGGAGGGGAAAACTACCTCATCGTGTTATTTTCATGTGGTAAGTACATGCAAATTTTGTTCCTAATTTCACCTCCATGAAGTGCCTCTAATACAACTTTTAAATTTTGGTTTTACGCTTATTTAAGCTCAAACCACATATCAGACTTTTTCCCAAGACACTTCTTTGTTAGCCACATCCACATGAACAGAATAGACTCTAGTGAAATATCAGGGCATTTTACACTTTTATTTGCCAGTTGTGAGTAATTCTGAAATAGAGAAATGTTTGTTTGGCTGACATTGCCGGGCAGATCCAAGACCACCAAACTCACAGCTCTATTGAAGAATGCGAGAATGGTGCCACCTTGTGGTAACCACTGTGCTATAAAACACTGTTTGTATACACAAAAGGCTTACCTCCTCAAACAAATGCCACCTGAAAGTGCAATTTAAACACTGCCTTACAGGTTCAATATATACATGGAAGCACATTCTTTTTAAAGAAAGTGTTTTCATCATTGGTGTTTTGTAAACAAATAAATACATTCCACAGTGATCAATGCTATCTTAGAAAATGATCAAGATAAGACTCACACCACCAGATAACATGTCATGCACATAACCTCTGTTACCCCAAACGATAAACCTTTCCTGCAAAAACTTTGTTGCACTTGAACCAACACAATTACCACCTGATTAGTTTAACATTTAAAATGTCAATATTTCTGTTCAAGCAAAGCCTCTATTAAACCATATAACCAATACAATCTTGCATTCAGCAGGCAGACGATGTATGAGAATGTAATTGCCATCATATCAGTGACTGATAACTGCAATCAGTGTCTTAAAGCTGAACTTCAGACATTTTTCCAATCATTATTCCTTCTTATATAAGCAGATTCGTTAGGGTCACCGGTGCGCCTGTGTTGGCCTTGTTCCTGTACTTTTACCTGGCCTCAGCTGATTTGTCATCAGCACTGCTGCCTCCTCCTCGAGCTGCTGCTGCCGCTGTTTCTGCCTCTGCTACTACCAGCACCAAAGAAACAGTGCTCAGAGTAGCACTGAGCAGCGACAGAAGGAGCCAGTCTGTCAGAGAGGCGGAGGACATACGGACAGTGGAAGGACAGACACCACACACATACGCCACCATGGGATGCTGTAATGCTAGGTGCTGGCTGATCACCGGAGCTGTTTTTGGAGCAGCTGTGGCCATCCTGGGAGGTGTGCTTTTTCCACTGGGAGACATTGTCATTGAGGGGACAGTGAAGAAGGTAGGCATGTTTGTGTGCTCTGTGTTGCTATGTAAAGTGTCTCATTATGTGGAAATGTGAGATCAAGGTGAATGAGGAGAAAGACAGAGAAAGACATCAAAAGGGCTCCTGTGTTTTCTGATGTTTTCCTAATAAACAAAAGCTTAGCAGAGTAATTATCTTCAATGTCAACAGTGGAAAATGATAGCATCTGTCAGTGACACATGGCAGAGACAGAGAGAACATGTGTGCACACCTTTCCTGTGTCATGTGCTGGCCTGCTGGTGATCTTGAGACATGATAAAAATAAACTGTCTGCTGGGTCCAGGAAGCCGTCATCGAGCCCGGAACGACCGCTTATGACAACTGGGTGGCAGCAGGGGCAATAGTGTACAGACAGTTCTGGTTCTTCACTGTGAAAAACCCCACAGAGGTCATCGAGCTGGGGGCAACTCCGGTGGTGATGGAGAGAGGACCTTACACATACAAGTAAGCTCTGAAATATATTAGATCAGGGCTGGGCAATTCAGCAGATTTAATTTATTGGCTTGTTCTCTCTATGTAAAAGTATGGTCTTTAGATAAGAGTAAATGTGTGTTTTTTAGGGTAAATGGCACCAATGATAAATAAATCTGTGCCTTGTTGTGTTACTTCATTAACCTCAAAAGAAGATGCACAACTGAATTTGTTATCAGGTTCAAAGTATGTTCAGAAACACAATGCTCCATGATATTATTTTGTCTTATTATTTTCTATTGCGAGAGCTTGTTGTTTTTTAGTTTTTG